>JAMXBD010002072.1:0-242551 GCA_024138025.1 Combretum micranthum | reverse complement strand
CTTTGAAAGTTTTAAATCTGGGAATTTTTCAATTCGGGCCTTCCCGTGCTCAATTCGGAAAAGCGTGCCCCTGACCACGAATTCAGAAAAACGTTCCGGAATATTCATTAGAATCGTAATTTTATAAGGATTCCAAAATATCAATTTTATAATTTTTTGAGCTATAAAATTACAGTATAGCTTTCCTGTATTTTCGTTACAACCGGGTAAAGTGATGTCTTGTCTACTATCACAAGTACAACCTACACTACACACTACCATACCCTATTCTTACATCCTTACAACACTCATTAACAATTTCTTTTCCAAGAAATTTTGTTTCTTAATTAATTAACACAAATATTACGTTTTATTACACAAATACAATTTTCAAAATTCAACACACACACACATACAAACCCTCCCCCCCCCCCTGGCCGGCGCCCACTTCCCCTTTCCCCCCCCTCTCAATTGTTCTATTTTTGCTATTTTTAATCAATTAAAAACCCTAATCATTCATATATAAGCTTCTTTTTCTCTCTCTCCTTCATTTCACTCTTCTAAAAAATTGTTCAAAGTAGAAAACCCCTCTTTCCTCTTCCATTGTGCGTGACCCCCTCTCCTCCCACACTCAACACACAACTCAACTCCACTTCATTTCATCTCCAAATCTTCTTTAGGTGATGATTCTAAACCTTATTCCCATCTTTTCTTGTAATGGCAAAGCTATTCATGTGTGTTTTTCATTTAATCCCAACGAGCATATGCTAGGGACATGAAACACTTGTACAAGAATATCAAGCCATCACAAGAAGTGGATCTAGAGTTTAGAGGAGTTTTTGTGAAGATACATCTTGTTCATGCATGTAATTAGGAGTCTTGCATATATATTATTGTTCATGCCATGACATCCATGATTCATGCATTATATTTAGTAGATCTTAGGTTTAGACATCCACAACTTCATGTACATGTATGATCATAGAAGTTATTTTTATTTCCATGCATTGATGATCATAAAAATGTAGTCTTGATCATGTATAGAGGTGTTATAGTGGATCTTTACATATAGGAAGCAAGAACATTGAAAAAGGAAGGACTTTGTCAAATATGAAATGTTGAAAATTCGAATGAAATGGAAACCCTACTTTAAAGACCACCAAAATCACTTTTGAACTCATATTTATATGAAAAATGAAGGGTATGTGTAGTAGATAATCTTGAAAGAATGATTTTCATAAGTTTAGATGAGTTTAGGCATGATAGGAATGTAAACAAGTGGTGGAGTTAGAATGAAAAATATTGGTATGTGATCAATAGTTAAAATTTCGTAACTTAGGTTCATGCCTACAAAGAACACTTGGTATTTAAGTCTAAATTGGATGTTTTATATAAGCTAAATGAAGTTTCTTAGATAATATATATTTGGAGCTTCAATTTTTAATGCATTAGACAAGTTTTCCCTAAGAAAAATGCAAGAAAATGAAATTTGGAAAATTCGGATTTTTACAAAAAGCTTGTTTAAAGGACATGTTTTACCAAATGAAAAATGGGAATTTTTTTATGCATGAATGAGGGCCATGATTAATATATACTTTGAGAACTTATTTTTAGTTAGATAACAAGGATTACAAGATTAAAGTCAAAGAAACCCTAAGAGAGTGTAAAGTGAAGAATGGCTTTTTAGAATACCTTTACGGATTTTCTAACACTTAGGAGTTCATAAGAGTTATTTTCACAAAATCATCATGACCATGCATATATTGAGTCCATTACATGGCATTCATGTTGGTAATTCATTCCTATATCATTCATGCATGGATCATCAACTAGGAACATTTCTTACCAAAAGCAAAACAAATTGTCGGATTGGAGAAAGTGTGGAACAGATCTGATCCTACTGTTCCATGACTTTACTATTTTCAAAACTTGAGTTTAATATTAGAAATAGATAGATCTTTCGAAGTAGATAGAGATCGATATAAAATTTGCGAAATTCCGAGTTGAAATGACCAAGTTATGGCCGTTTTAAGTTGGAACTTCCGCAAATAGCGAGAATTCCGATTTTGTGAAGTATAGATACATAGTTTGAATTAGTTTAGTGATGAGATTCTTATTAGGCTATTCTTATTTGGTAGGTGAACCTGAACATGACGATACCGTATCACCCGACCACCATTGATAAGAGACCGACGTACCATGGCCGAGTGAGTTCCTCTTCCGATTTCATTTATTGCTTGTGATTGTAATGATAGTTGCACTAGTAGCTAGGTGAAGATAAAAAGGATGATTATGTATGATGGGGTTATATGGGAATTATAGATTTGTCTGTTGTTGAAGTGTGAAATGGACCTTAAGAAATATCGAAACCGGGTGTTAAGCTACTGATTGATTTTCTAGTATATTATATTGAATGTCTGCGAACAACTGTTGGCCACCTAAAAGAATTGAATTAATGTATATTTGACTCAATTGTAATGGGATTCATTCATATCACGATGGGGATGGAGCATTAGCATTGGTTGGTTTTTCGTGATCCATAAAACAAATACTTGTTGGTTAATCGTGATCTATAAAACGAATTTATGTTCAGTTGACCGTGAGCTTAAACGGCGTCGTACCATAGGATTCGTTAATCTGCTAACTCGGGATGGAGGGCGCAAGTCTATCCACATATGATTTTCGGCTGGTCATATGTTTGCTAAACTCACTGTTGATGCATTTCACTTGGTTGCTTAATTGCTTGGTTGAATGTGTTGTGTCAATTGTAATTCGGAAGTTCCACTCACTAAGCTAGTGTAGCTTATACCCATATAGTTTCCTGTTGCAGTATGAGTACCTTTGGCTTTCTCCGAGGACCCGTGGACACCAGGTGTGGCTCTTAGATATTAAGGAGCTTTTGATGAGGCCGGGGCCTAAAGATTAGAAATGGACTCTAATCCTGTTTCCCGAATCGGTATTTAAAGGTTAATGTAAGGAAAGGTGTGGATTTGAGAATTGGTAACTGATGTTATCGGGGTTACGCCCCCTAGATCATGTAATAGAATAATTCTCTGTAAGACAGTTATGATTTACATTCTTGCTGCTATGTATATCTCTTTAAGCTACTACGAAGCAAAGTATGATCTATAAATGTTGAGAGCGAGCCTTACACTCGATGTTTAAGCTCATGGGGAGACTAGGGTTGTCTTACTTGAGATTAAACGTTGAGTGTGGCGGACTGTCATGTGTAGGGCACACTTTGGGGCGTGACAGTTTTTGTAGACTTTATTAACTTTTAAGGTTCTTGTTTGACTTCTGGTTTTTTGGTTTATTTGTAAGATTATAAAATTTTGGGGTCTTTGGCCTCGTTATATTTTTGGTTCAAAATTTATGTTTTACTTTATCTTTATGATTTATTTAATATTTTTCAATTAGCGGGATTGTTTAATCGAGTCTAGGGTTATGTGATTGACTCAGTTTGACTTTAGGTATAAATTTAGATTTTTTATTTCTAAATTAGCCGATAGGCTTAAGTTCTATAATTTTGTTTTTGAATATTATTTGGATATTCCATCTCAATTTATGTGTTAGGGATCGGATAAATGAATTGTCTTATGGTCAGTTTTGAGTTAAACGATTATTAAAGGTTCTCTTTTTTGTTTTTGAAGGTTCTTTTTTTCTTAAGGCCATGAAATTTATCACATTTGATATTGTTTAGGGTTTGGTTTTAACTTGGGTCGGCTTTTAGGGTTTCGATTTGGTATTTTAATTCCAGGAATATTCTCTAAGAGTTATGAAAAATTCCGGAGTTTACACTCCCTCATCTCTCTTTTTTGCGAACAAAAACACTCATTCATATTTATCTCCACCATCACCACCTCTCTCCTCCTCTACCTCCATCTGATGATTCTCTTGCATGATTTTTCTTTCTATTTATGTCTCTTTCATGTATAGAACTCTATATGTGGACATCTATGTGGCTTCTTGCATTGATATGATATTAAATGTCTTACATGGCTTTTAATATGACTCTTTCTCTTGCTTCTTTTTGTTTGCTATCTTCTATACATCTTTTTGATGAAGTCAAAGGGGGATAAATACTGGTATAATTACGAGGAGAAATGGAATTAAATGTGCAAATAATGAATGATTAAATGGAATACTGGTATGATTAAGGGAGAGATAATTGTACGCTTAATGGATTGATCTTAAGCTTTTTGGTCTACTACTGTTATTATAAAAAATGGGGAGCTTTTGTTGAGGGGGAGTAAATGACAAATAGCCTTTACATAACTATTGCCCTCATTAAAATGGCAGAGATTATTAAAATGAATTATTTTGTACATGATTTTAATGAGAACAAAAGTTATGAAAAGATATATAAAACACACTTCAACTTGAACATGTTTGACAAGAAATATACATATAGAAATCTATGTTGTGTGTATGTGTGTTGTGCTTTTAAAGCTTGCAGGGACAACACCAGTGAACTGGTCCAATGAAACTAAACACAGGGCAGGTCGAGTCCTAAATCCAAGGTGCAACAATGGCATGAAGAGGGAAAATTTAAGGCGCGGCATGTGTGATATTTGGACCGGTGAGCCGATGGGCAATTATTTTGACTATCGCGTCCATTTAATGATGCCGCTTAACAGACGTTATCTCCAATGGATATTTAAGTTTTTGAAGATTATAAATACATTTTTCCTTGGGGGTGAAGATAACTTTTGGGTGCTTTCATTTGCAAACTAATAAATCATGAATTCTCTCTTAACTTATGTTCTCTTATTTATTAATTTACAAATCTTTGTAAGAGAGAGAAAATCAAATTAAAGTGCTCGATTCTTATCTTTATAATTTTATAAGAAAGAACTACAAAAGTGAAGGAAATATATTATTTCCTAATTGTTGTAAACTTTGGTATTTCACAGCTTGAGCGTGTATTTTTGGTGATCAATAAAGTAGTTGTGAAGTCCTTGATTGGAGGCATTTGTGGATTGTGGAAAGTAGGAAGTAGGTCGAACTCCACATTAAATCTAGGCTAAATTTTTCTATCTCTATCTTTTTTATATTCTATATCATAATTTTTTTTTGTTATATTTACTGCTATTACAGTTTAATTTGGTCTATTGCGTAAAAATTAATTGTTTAAGTATTTTAGGTCAAATACTAAATTCAACCCCCCCTCCCCGCCCTTTCTCATTAGTATGTATCTTTAGTGTGTTTTCACCTCTTAATGATGGATTTCTCTTTGGACATTTCTGGCCCATAGAAGACCTCTTTATGTATATGAGCTCATTGAGTAAGGTTAAGAATAGATGAGTCAGTTTAATCCAACGATCCTTGCTTCAAGCCCATCATGCCAAATCTCCTTTAGTCATCTCAATTTTATGGACTTAACTCTCTAAACCTTATCACTTAGCCCAAAGGGTCAAGCCAAAATCATTGCTACGGTATAAGACTCTAAATCTAGATATAGCACTCTACAATAATTAAAGACGATAAAATAAAATCTATTTAGATGGTTTATGTGCATGATGTAATGATGGTCTTGAAGACATACTCTCTACCATGGTCCATAAAATTTCTTTTTAAGCTTGAATGGATACCAAAGGCATAATCAATATCTCATGATACTCAATTTGATTGAAGTGATTAAAGTTGTTGATAAGATCATTTTATATACAACTTGTTGATGTTCAAAATAGCTAGAATGGGTTCTTGTTTTGGTTAAAATTCATGTTTCAGGTATAATTTGGATAAAGAAATCAAAACAAGAAACTTTGGAATGAAAATAGGAAAAACTCAGGGGGTACGCCGGCTTTTCTGAAGCCAAAGCCGCTGGCGTTGAGACGGCTTACAAGATCAAATGTTTGCACTTACTCAAAGTCGTGGCCTACACTGCCAGATTTACAAGCCTTGACTAAATTGAATATACGCCGCCTTAAAGCCGCCGGCGTAGAAGGTGAATAGGCCAGTGTAAACTGAAGGTTGACAGCTTAGAGTTCAAAGGATGCCAGTGCAAGAGGAGTTACAACATAGGTCAGATCCTAAACCGCTGGCGTTGAGGCAGTATAGATCAAAGATCAGGAGGCACAAGTAGATAACACATGCTCGGTGACAAATGAAAAGACAAAGTTTGATGGATTGTCTAAGTCGGCATCAAAGCCGCCGGCTTTGGGATGGCTTTCCTTATAAATAGGTCCAACCTTTCATTTTTCATTATATACGCCAGCTAGATCTATATCTAAGCCGCCGGCGTAGCAGCGGCCTACACTTGTAACCGAAGATGAAAGCTGCCAGTGCACTGCTTGTGCAAAGAAAAAAAAGACTTTACGTCGCCTGTAAGCCGCCAGCGTAGGAACTGTAACTGCCGGCGTACAAGTTGAAACTGAAATTTTTCATTAATTCTTCTCACGAAATTTTTCCTTATATAAAGGGATTTCCCTCCTCTAGTTTGACAAGCAAAGAAAAACAGAAAATACTTTAGTATACAAATAGTTTTAGCATTTCATAGAGATTTGTGAGAGAATTGAGCTTCCAAGAAGTTGTAATTGAAGATTGCAATTTTGAATTGGTGATATCTGATCTCTTTTCTTATGCAATTCATTTATCTGAATTCTTTGTTCATAATGTTATTAATTGCATATTCTTATTTGATTATTGAATCATTATTCATGAGTAGCTAAACTTTTCTTTGTGGGAAGTGATGAAATCCTAATTTTGCTAAAATGATTCTTGAACTTATATTATAGGATTATTAGAATTATGGAATATTTGTATTGAATCTTAATTATCTATTTTATTTCTAATTGAAATTGAATTGATAAGAATTCTGATAATTTGGAAAAAGAATTAGGGTTCATAGGAATTCATGAATTAAGATCAAACAACAATTGTGAAGGCACCCAGAGTTTAATCTAATTTAGAAATTGTTCCATGAAATTCATGCAATATTTTATTTTAATTTCACACTAAGGAATTAGGAGAAGTTAATTTAGGATATTAGACAATTATAGAATCGGAAGATTTATGATTCTAAATTAGATTCCATTGATAATTTATATAGCGGAAGCTAATAGATTATTTTATGGTTTACTAAAACTTGATAGTTTTAGGTCTTGACAATTTCTCACAAATATCTACAATCCTAATTATTCATATAATATAACTTCAGCATGATTAATAGAGATTAAGATGGATTTTGTTCCTTCCCACATTTATCTTATATAACTTCTCATAATCTCATTGCATTAGATATAATTAGTTGATTAATTGATACATTTTGATTGCCTAAATATTAGTAAAAGCTAATATCAATCTAGTAATTAATTTAGTCCTTATGGGAACAATACTCAACTCACTTTTATATTACTTGATCAAGACCCAGTATACTTGCTGGTAATATCTGAAATTACATATACATTTTACTCGGATCAAGTTTTTGGCACCGTTGCCGGGGACCAAATTAATATTAGATCACTTTTAGTTTTGCTAGTAGTTTAGGTGTTTTTTAAAGAATTGATTATTTTCTTTTCTTTTTGCAGGTTACATGCATAGGAGTAGAAGTAGGAAACTTATGCTAATTGATCCTGAAATAGAATGAACCCTGCATCAGCAAAGAAGAGAAAATAGAAGGCAAGAAGTGCTGCAACCTGAAGAAATGGCAGAAAATGAACCAAGAAACAATGAAGACAACATTGACCAAAACAACAATCCAATTCAAGCTGCACCCGTTAGAGCACTTCGGGAAGATGGTTGAACCACATCAATTTAGAGGATATCCTAATGAAACACCGGATGAACACATTGCCAAATTCCTCCAATATTGCAATACTGTCAAACTTAATGGCGTAACAGATGAGGCCATTAGAATGCAGCTTTTTCCTTTCTCTCTTAGGGATAAAGCATTGGCTTGGTTCAACTCTCAACCACCCGAGTCCATTACTTCATGGGCAGATTTGACAACTAAATTTTTGAAGAGATTTTTCCCTCCTGCCAGAACTGCCAGATTAAGAAAAGATCACCAACTTCACAAAGTTTCCTAGAATCATTATATGAAGCTTGGGAAAGATTCAAAGAAGCAGTTAGGAAATGCCCACATCATGGACTTCCGGATAATCTCTTGATTGAAAATTTCTACTCAGTCTAGATGAGACTTTGAGGTCATTGGTGGATGCTACATCAGGAGGATCACTCATGGGAAAAACATATGATGAGGCTAGTGAATTAATTGAAGAATTAGCTTCTAGTGCTCACAACCAGAGCTGTGAAAGAACAAGATCAAAGGTGGAATCTATTCAAGATAGTGAATCCATGCAACATCTCACTGCTCAAGTTTCAGCTTTAACTACACAAGTAAGTAAACTTGTAGCATCTAGTTCTTTGAATACTAATCAAGTTGCTATTGTGAGTTATGCTCAGGACCATATCCAGTTTATGATTGTCCTCATGGTAATACACCATCATCAAGTGGAGAGCAACTCAACTATGTTGGAAACTTTGGAAGGTTTAATTATGGACCATATTCGAATACTTACAATCCAGAATGGCGTAATCATCCAAATCTTTCCTACAGAAATGATGTAAATGTCTTAAGCCCCCACCTGGATTTCAAAGACAAGGTCCCATAAGAAATACTCAGCCTCCACCTCAGCAAAATCAAATTTCAACTGATGAGTTGTTGAAGACTTTTATTCAGACGACACAGACCACACTCAACAATCAGCATGCAATTATTCAAGATCTTCAAGGGAAATTCCATCAACTTGCTCAGCAAATTGGTAATAGACCATCTGGTTCTCTACCGAGCAACACTGAGGAAAATCCTAAAACTTGAATGCTATAGTTTTGAGAAGTGGCAAGAAGTTGAGCCCGCTGAGGCAAAAGTTCAGAAACTGAGGAGATTCCAGTCAAAGACAAAGGAAAACAAAAGATGGAGGAACCATGCAAAAATCACCTGAAGTAAGATCTTATGTTCCACCTATTCCTTTTCCAGGAAGATTGAAGCAACAAAAATTGGATGAGCAATTTTCAAAGTTTCTGGATGTTTTCAAGAAGTTGCAAATCAATATTCCATTCTTAGAAGTGATTCAAGAAATGCCTTCATATGCAAAATTTATCAAGGAATTGCTTACTAAGAAGAGAAGGATTGATGGAAATGAACCAGTAATGCTTACAGGAGAATGCTCCATGATTTTACAAAAGTCACCTTGCCTGCCAAAAACAAAGAGATCAGGGGAGTTTTACTGTTCCTTGCACTATAGGAAAATTTCATTTTGATAAAGTACTTATTGATTCTGGTGCAAGTATTAATCTTATGCCTTATCCATTTTCAGGAAATTAGGACTTGAAGAATGCAAGGAGACTCATGTCACCTTGCAACTTGCAGATAGAAGTGTCAAATACCCACGTGGTATTGTTGAAAATGTTTTGGTGAAAGTTGACAAGTTCATATTTCCAGTAGACTTTATAGTCTTGGAAATGGATGAGGATCGTGAAGTCCCAATGATTCTTGGCAGACCATTCCTTGCAACCGTAAAGCATTAATTGATGTGGAACAAGGTAAACTCACTTTAAGGGTAGAAAATGATCAGGTAACCTTTAATGTTTATGATGCAATGAAAAATTTGATAAAGGTTCCTGTTATACTATTGATATTATTGATGAGTTTATTTCTGAGTCTGTTGAAGAGAATGTAGGTGTAGAAACTGTGGAATCTGTTTTAAGAAATCTTGATGAATGGAGTGATGATGAGCAAGAGGAAGAAGTTGAGCAAGTGCCTCAAATTAAAACCAGATATTATGAGGAGCTAGGCACTAGTGAAAGCAAGCCAGTACCATCATTGATACAGCCACCAAATCTTGAGCTTAAACCCCTTCCTTCACATTTAAAATATGCTTTTCTAGGAACTGGAGATACTTTGCCAATAATTGTTTCATCTTATTTGACAGGTGAACAAGAGCAGCAGCTGCTTGGAGTTCTAAGGAAGCATAAAGAAGCAATTGGTTGGACTATTGCTGATATCAAGGGAATTAGCCCTATGATTTGCACTCACAAATTTGATGGAAGCTGAGTACAAACCCAGTTCAACCACAGAGGAGACTTAACCCAACACTTAAGGAGGTAGTAAAAAAGGAAGTTTGAAACTACTTGATGCAGGTATTATCTATCCTATCTCTGATAGTAAGTGGGTCAGTCCAGTTCAAGTTGTACCAAAGAAAGGTGGTATGACTGTAGTGAAAAATGAAGAAAATCACTTGATTCCTACTCGTACTGTAACTGGGTGGAGAGTTTGCATTGATTATAGAAAGTTAAATGATGCCACCAGAAAAGATCACTTTCCCCTTCCTTTCATTGATCAGATGTTGGAAAAACTTGCAGGGCATGATTATTATTGCTTTTTAGATGGTTATTCTGGTTAATCAAATTTCTATAGCTCCTGATGACCAAGAAAAAACCACTTTTACTTGTCCCTATGGCACTTTTGCTTTTAGGAGGATGCCCTTTGGTCTTTGCAATGCACCTGCTACTTTTCAAAGGTGTATGATGGCTATTTTTCTGACATGCTTGAAAATTTTATTGAAATTTTTATGGATGATTTTTCTGTTTTTGGAAAATCTTTTGAAGCATGTTTAGAAAACTTAGCTTGTGTTCTTCAAAGATGCAAAGAAACAAATTTGATTTTAAACTGGGAAAAATGTCATTTCATGGTAAGAGAAGGGATTGTTTTGGGTCATAAAGTTTCAGTGAGAGGAATTGAAGTTGATAAGGCCAAAATTGAGATCATAGAGAAATTGCCACCACCCACCACTGTTAAGGGAGTTAGAAGTTTTTTAGGACATGCTGGTTTTTATAGGAGATTTATTAAAGATTCTCTAAAATTTCTAAACCCCTTTGCAATCTTCTTGAAAAGATACAATGTTTAATTTTGATGACAATTGTTTGCAGGCATTTAACTTATTAAAGGAAAAGCTCACATCTACACCAGTGATTATTGCACCTGATTGGGAGCTGCCTTTTGAACTTATGTGTGATGCCAGCGACTTTGCTGTAGGAGCAGTATTGGGTCAAGAAGAGGTAAGTTGTTTCATGTTATATACTATGCTAGTCGACTTTGAATGAGGCTCAAAGAAACTATGCCACAACTGAGAAGGAACTTCTTGCTGTTATATTTGCTTGTGACAAGTTTAGACCTTATCTGATAGGATCTAAAGTCATAGTATATACTGATCATGCTGCTTTGAAATACTTGTTTGCTAAAGCTGATGCAAAACCAAGGTATTAGATGGATATTGTTGCTGCAAGAATTTGATCTTGAGATTAAGGATAAGAAGGGAACTGAGAATGTGATTGCTGATCATTTATCTAGACTAGAATCTGATAGTTTAGATATTCCTATCAATGAAAAGTTTCCTGATGAACAATTGCATGCAGTAGAGATCCTAAGTTTGCCTTGGTATGCTGATTATGTCAATTACTTGGTTAGCAAAATCATTCCATATGGTTTGTCTTATCAACAAAAGAAGAAGTTTTTGCATGATGTGAAAAGCTACTTTTGGGATGAACCATATTTATTTAAAAAATGTGTTGATCAAGTAATTAGACGTTGTGTGCCTGAATCTGAACAGCTTAATACTATTGAGCATTGTCATTCAAAAGAAGCAGGAGGTCATTTTGGTCTTCAAAGGACTGCAGCTAAGGTCTTATCATCTGGATTTTATTGGCCTAATTTTTTTTGTGATTGCAGGAAATACATAGTGTCTTGTGCTCAATGCCAAAGGACTGGTAATATTTCAAAGAAACATGAATTACCACAAAACAACATACTGGTAATTGAACTTTTTGATGTGTGGGGAATTGACTTCATGGGTTCTTTCCCTCATCTTTTTCAAATAAATATATACTTGTGGCAGTTGATTATGTTTCTAAATGGGTGGAAGCTATTACTTTACAAACAAATGATGCTTGAGTAGTTTTGAAATTTTTGAAAAAGAATATTTTTACCAGATTTGGGGTGCCTAGAGCTATCATTAGTGATGGGGGATCACATTTTTGTAACAAGCAATTTGAAAAACTTTTATCAAAATATGGAGTTACACACAAAATTGCTACCCCCTATCATCCACAAACTAGTGGACAAGTTGAGGTATCTAATAGGGAAATCAAAAGAATTTTGGAAAAAACTGTTAATGCATATAGAACAGCTTTTAAAACCCCTATTGGAATGTCTCCTTATATGATTGTTTTTGGTAAATCATGTCATCTTACTGTGGAACTTGAGCACAAGGCATATTGGGCCATTAAATTCCTTAATTTTGATGAAAAAGCTGCAGGTGAGAAAAGATTGCTTCAATTGAATCAATTGGATGAATGGAGGAGTGAAGCTTATGAGAATTCTCATATTTACAAGGAACGAGCAAAGAAATGGCATGACAGAAACATTATTAAGCGGGAGTTTATGCCTGGACAAAAAGTTTTACTTTATAATTCTCGTTTGAAGTTGTTTCCAGGAAAGTTGAGATCAAGATGGTCAGGACCATTTGAAATTGTAAAAGTTTTTCCCTACGGTGCAGTAGAAGTAAAAACTGATGATAATCAATTTCAAGGTGAATGGGCATTTGCTCAAACATTATTATGAAAGGGAAAATCATGATAGCGCTACCACTGTCATAAATTTTAAAGAACCATGACCAGAATAGGAAAGTCGGACTAAGCAACTCTAAACTAAGCGCTTCTTAGGAGGCAACCCATGTTTAATTTAAGCGTAGCTTTCTTTGTTTTGTTTTTGTTAACTTAATTTTTAGTGTGGACAAATCAAAATGGAAAAAATTAGCTTTAATTGACAAGGGAGATGTAAAATTTAAAAAAAAAAGAGAATGAGGAACAAATTTAGAAAAGCTCCAAGAAATTACAAGGTAAGTATTCTAATAATTTAGAGTACTAAGTTTTAGAGTCTATCAAAAAAAAAATTTTTTGAGAAAAAGGTGAAAGCTGGCATAAGGTTGCCAGCATTTAGCTAGTGTGAAAATCAAGGAAAAGCTAGATTTACGCCGCCTGCTTTTAACCGGCGTAAAAGTCAAAAGACAACTTTTGGAAGTAGTTGATTACTGCATAAGAAGCCGGCAATTGGAAAATCAAAGCCGCCGGCTTAATACCAGCGAATGCAATAACAAGATACACCGGCTTCTCACCATTTTACGCCGTCGGTGTTGAAGGCGGTGTAAAACCAAAACTTCAACGGTTTCAAACCCCGATCAAATCTGGCATCTGGGTTTGAAAGCCGCCCGCTTTGAAGCCTACGTAGACCTGTACGGTGGCAGTGTACATGAGAAAGCCGCTGGCCATTTGCTCTCGGCATGAATTAAATTTTGATACACCGGCATGTAAGCCGTCGGCATACTCGATAAAAATGCCGGCGTTTGTTCTGCAGAATCCAATTTAGCAAGTGTAGACACCCAATTTTTGCCCAATTAGTTAAGGCTTAAATCTATAAAGTTAATTAAACAGAATCTTTATTTTTGTTTAATTAACTCATTTTTCCAAAAGCCTTAATTAAGTATTGATGAAGTTGGCTAAGTGATCAAGGCACAGGCCAAATGGCCTATTGGTTAAATACATTGACCCAAACACACACTCAAGCTCAAGGACACAGGTTCAAACCCTAGCAAAGGCAAATTTTTTCCTTTTTATCATTTTATTTTTGCCTTTTCATCTTTCTCAAAGTGACTTTTTGCCTTACTTTGCATCAATTTTTAACTGACGAAACATCATTAATTGTTGAAATTGATGATGCCATTGCAAAGTAGTTATGGAATATGAAAGATTAGTGCACAATTCATGTGTAAAAACAACCCAAAAGTCACAAAATTCATGCTAAAAAAATTGAAAAAAAATACAATTTGTGAGACTTCAATTGTCCATTGATGAGAATTGATGAAATTGGACAATTAATCTACCCACATTGAATGATTTGATGAAGAATATGAAAGATTAATCATCAATTCATCAGTTTGAAACAAATTAATCACGAATTTTTGAATTAAATTCGTGAAAATAAAGAGGCAAAAATCGATTCGTTTTCGAAACTGTACGAAACGTAAAATTAAGCTTGCGACCTATAAATAGGGGGTCCTAGGATCAAAAGGCACAAGTCAATTTCGAAGAAACACACACATAACAATATCAATTCAGAATTTTCGAATTTAGGATGTAGGATTCGAATTTTTCAAATTCGAAGTAATTGGATCAGATTTGATCCAAATTGAGTGGTTTAGGAGTGTTAGAAACGATTTTGATTGTTTTAGTGTGCTTGGATCTGATCAAATTGCTCAAAATCATTTCTGCAATTTTTTTTTTATTTTTTTTCTAAACAACCGCCGGCGACCACCACCGAAGTTGCCCCTTGCCGCCGTTCTAGGTGCACGCCACCACCTTCAGGAGATTCGCCGTCGCACCAGGAGTCGGGCCGACAAGCTTCCAGCCGCTACCAACCACCACAGCCGTCGGAATCAGCCCCGAAACGCCGCGACTTCATCTTCTTCACCGTCGGAGCTCCGAGATCCGACCCGAAGATCGAACCCACCCCGGTCGGTCATCGGTCAACGGTCAAGCAGATCAGACGGTCCAGATTCAATCAAGCAGATCAGACGGCCAGATTCAATCAAGCAGATCAGACGGCCCAGATTCGATCAAGCAGATCAGACGGCCCAGATTCGATCAAGCAGATCAGACGGCCCAGATTCAATCATCCAGATCAGACGATCTAGATTTGATCAAGCAGATCAGCGGTCCAGATTTGATCATCCAAATCTAACGGCCTAGATTTGATCAAAGTGATCAACGCCTCAGATTGAGTCAACGAGATCAGACGGCTAAGATCGGTCTTCAGATCAGACGATCCAGATCGCGTCCGCTTCATCCAACGGTCCAGGTCAATCCGCATTATTTTATTATCAGTTTATTATATAATTAATTTCAGAAAATAATAAAAAATAGCAAAAAATAGTAAAAAATCATAAAAAATTCAAAAAAATTCAGAAAAATCCAGAAAAATCAAAATAATTATTTTTCATATAAATTTATTTTTTTATTTTTTAATATTTTTGAATATTTTAATGTGTATTTATACATAAATTGCTTTTGGAAATGCATATTTAATGCATGAAAAATAATTTTAATATATTATAAAATGTTTTGAATATGTTGTGAGTTTATGTGATGATTAAAAAATAAAATAAAAATAAAAATAAAAAATAATAATAATGATAATAATAATGATAAAAATAAAATAAAAATGACAAAATTGGATTTTCCAAAACCAAAATTAAAAAAAAATGATTTTCAAACTTAGAAAAATTATATTTTCATAAAATGAAAATCAATTGATTAGATCATAGGACCATCAAAAATGATTTTCATAAAATTCAAAATTTAATGAACTTAAAGTGATAAAAGTTCAAAAATTAAAATTGAGCAACAAATTAAAGTTCTTTTTAAAAGAACTACGTTTTGTCTGATCTCGATTAGCGAGTACGCAGGCACCTGTGGGGCGACATTAAAAAATAAATAAATAAAATGTTTTTTTTAATATTGTGAATAATTACTTTGTAATATAAGTTTTTTTTTTTTAAAAAAAAGGAAATATATTTGTTGATATTGATATTCTAAAAAAAATAAAAATGAAGAAAAGTACATAAAAAATAAAAAATGAATAATGTGATTTGTGAATATTGTTTCATAATATATTTTTGAGCATATAAAGGATGGATTATAAATTTAAAATTCCGAAAGTGGTAACCGATTTAGTTTTAATAGGTTAGCCCCCGAATCCATGATATCTGGTTTTTAAAAAGTTTTTTTTTTTAAAAAATCAAATTTTTTCGCAGACTAGTAGCTAAGTTAGGATCAACCGACCCATTGATCCTAGCTTTTTATTTTTTCCCGATTTATATCGGGTGGCGACTCTAAATCATTTTTAAAAATTAAAATTTCTTTTAACCCCTAGTCGAGGATTCATGTTAAATGGGTTCGGGTTTAATGTGAATCGAGTTAGGAGAAATGAACCAGATAAGTGGAAAATCCAGGCTCGACAGCAAGTATCTATCTTTCTCTTCTCTTCCTCATTTCTTTCAATTACACTCTCTCACTCTCATAGACGCATCCCCACTGCCTCATTCATTTATCCACTGAGTTTGATCCATCTCGCACAAGTAAGTTCTCTTAACTTTTGCTCTTAGATTATGCTTTAATCCATTGTATTGTATATGTTTTCAATCTGTTGATTAGCTTAATGGATTATTGACATTGGTGAATGGGACATTGAGTTCGAATCCTGATAGAATAGATAGTTTGGATGTTTTTATAGTCTTTTGAAGTTGGATTTCGGATCAATACCTGGTTAATTGCAATTTCTGCTTAGTTGATCCATGAACGGTGAACAAACTGTGAATTAGGGTTCTTGAGCTATTGTGCAATGTTTAATTTCAAAATTTGGGGCTTTGTTGGATTGACTAAAATTGGATGCATGAAATGAACTTTTATACTATACTGTAGCTCCAATTGATGATTTTTGCTCTAATTTGAACTTGGGATTTCGAATTTTTGAAAAATTTGAAGATAAATTTGGTTTAGAAGTGTTTACAGGACTTTTGATGAAAAATTTTTGAAAATCATTTCTCTTTGTGAAATTTGAACTTCCAATGTTCAAGTCTAAGCTGGCCAAGCTAAGCTGCCAGCTTTGACTTTATTTAGCAAGTGTGATTCTTCAAATCAATTCCATGTTAGTAGTTTCACTAGTTAGTATGCTTATAATCTCAAATCTGTTTGAAATCATGTTGTGAAATGAATTAGGCATAAATTAGGAATGTATTCAACAAGAATTTCATTGGAATTGTGCAAAGCTTTGTAATAACATAATTCATGTAATTTAAGCTTTATTGTGCACTCAATTCTGATTTCCTATTCTAATCAAGTTTAATTTAATTGTAGGAATGGATCCTAAACAGAAAAAGCAAAAGACTACAGATGTCTCTACTTCTGGTTCTCAGACCAGGAATCTACTGTCCAACCAGTAATATGCCAAAGATAGAAAAAAGAGGCTATTGAAGATGGATTTTCTGAACACCCAGTACTTGGATTGGAGTTTACTGAATAAATATGGGTTGACTGATAGGATTGGAAGCATTATCCAAGATCCAGCTTGGGTTAGATTATTTGATTTCAGGGTGCCAGCATATAAGAACTTGACTATTGAGTTCTTATCCACATTGAAGAATATACCTGACAGAGCTGAATCTACATTTCAGTTTCAAGTATTGGGTGAGATCAGGGAAGTAAAGTTGAAAAAGATAGGCAAACTCCTAGGATTATATGATGAGGAGGAGGAAAATTTGAATTTGCCCAACAATTGGCCTGAGGGAGAAGATCATATGACTCAAGAGGCTTACTGGTATCAGTTGATTCCTCTTGAGAGAGCAAATGAGCCATTTGTTCCCTCAAAATCATTGGCTACTACATTTGGTGCTGTTGAGCACAAGTTGCTCCACCACATTCTTGCACATACACTGAGCTGCAAGAAGACTAGTCACAGCAAGGTGACTACATTTGACATGTTTTATCTCTATAGCCTTATTAAAGGCTATAGAATTGATTTGGGGGTGGAGATAGCCAATTTTATATATAGGCAGGCTGATGACACCAGGACCAGACTCCTATTCTGTGGTAGCTATATCACCAAGTTGCTGAAGGAAATGGGAATTTTTGAAGCTCCTCAAGGAGATGAGATATTTGAAAGTAAGAAGATCTCATCAGCACCATTTAGAGGCTGGGGATTGCTTAAAAACCCCAGAGGAGTTTAGCCACCAGTTTTGGAGGAGATTAAGTTCCAGGATATCTTTCCTGGTGATGTGCCTATTGATATCCCATCTTCCTCTGTTCCTTCTCCTACAGCTATTGCTTCAGCCTATGACATGGACCAGCTTAGGCTGGATATACAGGATTTGAAGAAGCAGAATAAGGAGCTTAGAGATATACAAGAAAAGGAGAGGACGAAGAATAAGAAGTTCAGGAAGACTATTTTTGAGGCAGTGAAGACTGCAATCTGCTGCTTGAACCCAGAGACAAGGGCTGAGATGACATATGAGACTTCTACTGAGTCTAGGCATAGTTTAGAGCACACAGATAGACTCAGTTCAGAGCACACACATACAACCAGCCTAGGAGATACTCAGAGACATAGTCCTGAGCACACCAGCAGAGCCAGTCCAGGGCCAGAGAGGTAGAGATCCTGCTAGCTCTCATTTGTTCTTTATTGAGTTTTATTTTTTATATTGGCTTGTGTATATATATTGAGCACCCAAATCCCTGTGGGCAGACTCACTTTGATCTATGCTGTTTATTTAGTTTTATTATTGCTTTTATTTTTCTTTTTGTTTTTCTTTTGTAGAGCTTACAGGGCTGAACAAACAATCTCTTCGCTCAGAATTTTGTTGCTCTGATTCAAAAAGGAAAATACAAAGGTATCTGTTTATGTTTCTTTTCTCTTCTGTTCTATAATTTTGAAACAGTGAGGACACTATTTAGTTGAAGTGTAGGGGAGGGATACATTGAATTGAATGAATTGAATGGAGTTGTATGATCTACTAGCTGTTTGGATTGTGGATTATTTGACAGGACTTATCTAAGTAATCACCCACCTTGTATTTTTGGTTTGAAAGCAAATTATGGGGAAATTCTGCCAAATTGTTTTCAAAAATCTCTTAAAAATTAGAGATAGTACAAAGTAAAGACTGAAAGCAATGAAATTAACTTGTAAAAGTATCTTACTCACCTGTTATTGTGATTGGTTTACAAAGTTAGAATTAAGTTGTAAAATCCTTCAGAAACAAGTTTACTTTATTTTTAACTTTGGAATTGGAAATTTAAGAGCTGGTCAAATCCTTTTGTGAAAAATAAACAGGTTTACTTCTAGGAAATTTTAGTTTGTATACACTCTTTGAATTATAACATTTAGTGAAAGAGGTGGAAGAAACTTTTAAACTTAGTGATCCTTTATAAAAATAAGTCTTTGATTTGTTATTGCATTCAAAAAGAAAAGAAATAAGCATAGCCACTACTCCTCTAACTTAAAAATTTGAGTTATGAGTATCTGAACTTGAATGTTAAAGTGAAGAAGAGTTCTTAGGGGTATTCTGAAACCTGGTCACATAGGTGATGAACCTGGGATGTGCCGACTCAATGAACTCACTATAACGAGAAGGGAAGAAAGGCAAGAAGTTCAAATTATGAACTTTGAAAAACAAAAAGATGGAGGCAAAAACCTCCCAAAAAGAGAATAAGTGCTTGAAAAAGAAAAGAAAAATGAATGCAAATATGCAAATAAAAGGAGACTTATAATAAAGAAGGAAAAAAATCAAAGAAAAAAGTAGATACCACATGCTTTCATTTGGTGTTACTGAGAGTATATATATAAAAGCTAAAAGTCCAATGAAGTTTAAATGAGTATTTTTCCTTAGTAGATTGTGTATTTTCTTTTTGAATAGAATGTTCTTTTGTTAAAGATTGAGATTAAAACTTGTTTTGTTTGGATTAACTTCTCAATTTTGATTATAGTACTCTAATTACAAGAAACTGGTATGGTTAGAGCAATAGATACAAGAAAAGCAAATTAAAGAAATTGTGCTTAAATTAGAAAAATTGTACCATCTAAGAGAGATTTCATTAATTTTGTTCTTCATTATTTTGCTTGAGGATAAGCAAAAGTTCAAGTGTGGGGGAATTGATAAGATCATATTATATACAACTTATTGATGTTCAAACTAGCTAGAATGGGTACTTGTTTTGGTTAAAATTCATGTTTCAAGTCTAATTTGGATAAAGAAATCAAAACACGAAACTTTGGAATGAAAATAGGAAAAACTCAGGAGTTACGCCGGCGTTGAGATGGCTTACAAGATCAAATGTTTGCACTTACTCAAAGCCATTGCCTACACTGCCAGCTTTGCAAGCCTTAACTAAATTGAATATACGCCACCTTAAAGCCGCCAACGTAGAAGGTGAATAGGCTAGTGTAAACTGAAGGCTGGCAGCTCAGAGTTCAAAGGATGCCAGTGCAAGAGGAGTTACAACATACGCCGGATCCTAAGCCGCCGGCGTTGAGGCAGTGTAGATCAAAGATCAGGAGGCACAAGTAGATAACACATACTCGGTGACAAATGAAATGACAAAGTTTGATGGATTGTCTAAGTCGGCATCAAAGCCGCCGGCTTTGGGATGGCTTTCCTTATAAATAGGTCCAACCTTCATTTTTCATTATATACGCAGCTAGATCTATATCTAAGCCGCCATAGCAGCGGCCTACACTAACCGAAGATGAAAACTGCCAGTGCACTGCTTGTGCAAAGAAGAAAAAGACTTTACGTCGCCTGTAAGCTGCTAGCGTAGGAACTATAACTGCCGGCGTACAAGTTGAAACTGAAATTTTTCATTAATTCTTCTCACGAAATTTTTCTTATATAAAGGGATATCCCTCCTCTAGTTTGACAAGCAGAAGAAAAACAGAAAATACTTTAGTATACAAATAGTTTTAGCATTTCATAGAGATTTGTGAGAGAATTGAGCTTCCAATAAGTTGTAATTGAAGATTGTGATTTTGAATTGGTGATATCTGATCTCTTTTCTTATGCAATTCATTTATCTGAATTCTTTGTTCATAATGTTATCAATTGCATATTCTTATTTGATTATTGAATCATTATTCATGAGTAGCTAAACTTTTCTTTGTGGGAAGTGATGAAATCCTAATTTTGCTAAAATGATTCTTGAACTTATATTATAGGATTGTTAGAATTATGGAATATTTGTATTGAATCCTAATTATCTATTTTATTTCTAATTGAAATTGAATTGATAAGAATTCTGATAATTTGGAAAAAGAATTAGGGTTCATAGGAATTCATGAATTAAGATTAAACAACAATTGTGAAGGCACCCAGAGTTTAATCTAATTTAGAAATTGTTCCATGAAATTCATGCAATATTTTATTTTAATTTCTCACTAAGGAATTAGGAGAAGTTAATTTAGGATATTAGACAATTATAGAATTGGAAGATTTATGATTGTAAATTAGCTTCCATTGATAATTTATATAGCGGAAGCTAATAGATTATTTTATGGTTTACTAAAACTTGATAGTTTTAGGTCTTGACAATTTCTTACAAATATCCACAATCCTAATTATTCATATAATATAACTTCAGCATGATTAGTAAAGATTAGGATGGATTCCGTTCCTTCCCACATTTATCTTATATAACTTCTCAAAATGTCATTGCATTATATATAATTAGTTGATTAATTGATACATTTTGATTGCCTAAATATTAGTAAAAGCTAATATCAATCTAGTAATTAATTTAGTCTTTATGGGAACGATACTCAACTCACTTTTATATTACTTGATCAAGACCTAGTATACTTGCTGGTAATATCTGAAATTACATACACATTTTACTCGAATTAGTTGTTTGATTTCAAAACAAGGCTTATCTACAAGCTCATAATATAAATTAAGATACCCAAACAAAATAGGAAAGTCAATTACATATGTGGTTTTGGCTAAAAGAAAAATAACTACTATTGGTTCCGTGGTATTGAAAAATTGAAAATTTTGAAATAAAACGATCTTAAATTTCCCTCTTGAAATTTCTATAAACAAAATATTATAATGGCTTGACCAACAAAACAAATATTTTGCATTGAATTAAAAGAGAGTAAGGAGAGAAAAGCTAGCTCAGTGATATATAGTGGTTCTGCCTTGTGCGTTATTCCACTCTTCCAATTCCATGCTAGGTACTCTGTTGCCTTTACCGGTTGTGTTTCACTATATCAAAATTAGAAATTTAAAGTTTATAAATCAATCCTCTTTAAGGTAAAGCCTCATTGTTGAGTCTCTTTAGCTTCTACACTAAGTTAATCACTCAACTATAGTGAATTATCAAACTCTCAACAATCTCTTACAAAAAGTAGAAAGCAATGAGGATAAAATAATGATTCCTCTTCAATTAAGTTCAAAAGAATTTTTTAGAGAAGATGAGATCTACAAATTTTTCTTCGAAAGCAAGAAGGGTGAAAGCTCATGTGTTTTTTTTTTTTTTTTTTAAGAAAAAGAAATCCCTTGTAATTATATTGAGTCTTATCTCTTGTAGCTTGTTCTTCAACGTCTAGATAACAAGAAAATCAAGATTCCTTTTTAATTTGAATTCAAAATTCAAATTTGATATTCTGGATAAGCATCCGAGATCTCTCTTGATATTATCTTGTTCTTCAAGATATCTTTCCCTTGAGATTATCTTGATGTTGACGATATCTTCTTGTTACTTTAAATTGAAAAAAAACTAGATAAAATTAATAAAAAAAATCCGTTTAAATCTCATGATATTCATATGAATATATGTTAAATAATATTTGTTGTCATATCTCTCAATTTGTGAAGACTTATCTTCTTGTACAACCAATTATGTCGAAACCTTTTAGCTATATCTTTACTTCTAAGAACCTTATCTTTCTTAACATATTCTCAAAAGATAATTTTGAAAGATTTGAAAAAAAAAATCGTTGAAGACACCACAAATATCGGTAGCAAAAATTATTTGAAAGAATCAATTCATTTTTAAGTAAATTCTTTGAGAAAAACTTGATGTGGTGCAATCCCCATAATATTAAATCCAACTTTAGTAAAACACATAAAGTATATTACCCAAATATACTTGAAAAAAATAAAAATCCAATTTTTAAAACATTTTATGCGATTCTAGAAAATTTCATGTCAAACTTAAAGGTTCTGAAACAGCTTTTGAGAACATGCTGTGTATAAACCTTGAAGGTTCTAAAATAGATTTTGATACTTATATTTCGACCTTTTCTCGAAACTTTTGAAAATGTTTCTAACCTTTTATTCTCTATTTAATCTTTACTTTTAGAGGTTCTGAACTAAGTTCTGCCTTCACACTTATTAAAAATTCTCTTTAACTTGGCTCTAAAATGCCTTTGACTGATTAAAAACCATTTTACAACTTTTTATTTATTAATAGCCTGTACTCCATCCTTATGTTATCATCAAAATAATATTAAAGAAGTTAACGTTCTCCCCTTTTTGATGATAACAAAACACCTTTCTAATATATAACATGAATCACATCAAATCACACACATATTCATCATCATAGTAAAATACAAGTAAATAAATTATAAATAAGGGTAAAAAGGTAAATTCATGTTGTTTAAATGGATATTTTTGTCCTTAAACAGGTAGAATTTAGCCCGGAAAGTTGTACACAAAAATTTTGACAAAGGACTTAGGGTGATGTCAAAGCCGCTAGCTTTGACATGAAGGCCACTGGCTTATATGTGAAAGCTACCGATGAGAAGCTCTCAGAAATTTTGTGAGAATTGGTGAAAGCTGGCATGTAGGCCGTCGGTGTTAGATTAAAGACTGCCAACGTAAGTGCCAGCTTTTCCTGCCCGAAATGCTTTATATAAATAGAAGTTTAGGGTTAGTGTTTTTCAGTAGTCCTTTTCTCCTTTGTCATCCAGAGAGTGTTTTTAGAGTTCTTGAGTGTTCTTGAAAGAGAGCATCACGTGGATATGGGATTTAGATCAAAGTGTAAGTAATTATGCCTTCATCTATCAAGTTCTTTACATATCAATCCGTCACTTTAGGTTTTGTTCGGATTTTGAAGGGGATTTTTTTGAGAAACCCTAGTTTTGATCAAGATCTAATCTTTCGGGAAAACAAGCATGGATTAAGATTCAAATCAAGTAAGTATATCCTCTCAATCTTAGATTTAAAATAATGAGAATGATTTCTTGATTTGGGGGGTTTTGTCTGTTTATGAAACCTAGGGTTTGGGTTTTGTAGAAATCCTATCTTTCAACGAATTATCAGGAATTGAGATTAATCAAAGTAAGTTTCATTCTCTTAATCTTAGAATTAATAAAAAATTTATGTTAATAATGGATTGTCTAAAATTGATAAGTTATAAATTAGCATTTTGTGGAGAAAAGTTGTTCTTGTTGGATTTTGTAGAAGTCAATCAAAGAAGAAGTTTCAGATTTGGTGTTTCACCTATCAGGTTAGGGTTTTGGAAGAATTTGGAATAATAGGATTTGTACCATGTTTCTGTTTTTGAGTTGTATCTGTTGATGTATTAATAATCAGGGGATTTAGACATTTTGGATTGTTGTTAAAGGAGATTATTGTTTCGGAGGGATTGATCTTGAATCTGGAAAAGGGACGACCATTCCTTGTTTGTTGTTTTTACGTGTAGGTTTAGTATTTTGTTTGGTTGGTTGTAGGAATAGAAAAATAATTACTTTAAATCTGTTTGGATGAATTAAATTGTTTTCCTGGGTGTGTTTTACTATGATCAGTAAAGACCTGCAGATAGTGATACTGATGTGGTACCCTGATGATCTATGTGTGAGGTTGTTCTGAGTAGACTCATCCATAAAAATGCTTTTGGTAGATTTAGGTGATTTGGCAGTATGGCCGCGAGTGTTTGGGGAGTATTCATTCACCAATATATGTATATAATTACTTATTTTCAAAAGAGTTGGTTGATTTCTGATAGGGTCCGAGTTACTCCGGGTTTAGGACTAATATATAGTAGTTCTGGACTGTGTTGATTTGCAGGCATAATTAAGATAATAATTTGACTGTTTGCATTAGTTAAGTTGCACTAAATATTATATGTTGTTTGTGCATATGCATTTATTTTGTGGATTAGCGTACTAGGCGTTTTCGCTCACTTCTTTCTTTTTCAGGTACAGGTGATGAAGACATAGTTTATGATCTTTCTGGTTATAATATGTATTTTGTTCATGGGGTTGACGACAGTGGTGCAGACTACCCTGCTGAGGAATAGATGCAAATATGATTTAGAGAAAAGTGCTTTTAGTTCTTTTGTGGATTTAGGAATAATGTTAAAACTCATATTTTGTTTTAAAGGATTATGGATTTTTATGTTTTGAGATCTTTAATAGTTTTCTAAGACTTTTTAATGATTTTCATGGAGTTAAAAAGGATATTGGATTTGTTGGCTTTGGTTTATTCCAACTGAGTTTTGATCAACAGGATATTCGAAAAGATTGCTATTTTTATGTTAAACAGGTTATGAATTTTCTGTTGTACCCTCTAAGAGAGTATTGTGGAGATTATATTTTATGTGTTTTTAATTGTGGTTTTAAATTCAGAGCCTTTGCGTGTCTTTCTTTGAGAGAAGGACACGTGGTATGTTGTAATCACCTTAATTTAGGGCGTTACAATCATTCGAACATGCATTCAACTACAAATCATTATTTAGATTGTTTTCTCTTTAATTTCCCCCATTTTGTTATCATCAAGAAGTGAAACTCCCCTTAAGATGATGCATAAAATCAAAAGTAAATAAAAAACAATTAAATGAACACAACAAAAAATTAAATTTTGTTGAGTTTTTAGAAAAACAAAAACATGAAAAGACTAAATATCTCTTTGTCGAGAGGTTTTTGGGATTGATTTTGGAATAGAATCAGATTTTGAGGAGAACGATTTTCTTGGAAGAGAATTAAATCAATGATATGGGCTTTTCGTTGAACATAATCGGGAAAATATGTCGATAGAAACATTTGAATTTCTCCTTGCGAAAGTTTGGCTGCATTAGTATTTTGATCAATCTCGGAGTCAAAATTTTTAAACCATGATGTAACCAAGTCTCCAATTTTTCAAATCTGTTCAACCAGTCTATCAAAATTGGTAGCATTGTGATTTAAATCTAACTTAACCCGGTTACTGAATTCTTCATATAAAATCCAATAATTCTTAATTTTTGTAAGAATTTTTCTAGATTCTCCTATGACTTGTTTACTCACTCATCGATCTTCTTCTTATCCGCTTCTTGAAAAGATTTAAATGCTCCCCTCATAGTGTGCTGCAACTTCTCCAATAGCTCGGATTTGACAACTTCTTAGACTGTCTTTTTGATTTCTTCCAAAATGGCAAGTCCAAGATCAGTTCTGGTACTATTTTCACTAACATCTCTTCCACCTAATTTTCCTTTCTTATTTGGGTCAGCTTCTTTAGAAGGTTCTGAACCTTCTTCAATGGTTTTAGTAGTAGGAGTCAAAATTCCAAAAGGAACTTCCTATGTCTTTCATGCACATAATATGATCCATCATTAGCATACCACAAACAGTCTTTAACATATATGGACATATGATGGAATACTTCCTTACCAATCCTTTTCAATCATAAAGGCTCAGGAGAACTAGAGGGTATATTGATCTTTTTGAATTCAAACAATTTCATCAACACATTCCCAAAAATTAAGTTATCTCTATTTTTCCAAATTTGATCAATAATCCTTGATGTAGTATCAATCTTCTTCTTTTTCATCATGGAAAAAAATGATTTGCACATGATCAAGAGACACAGAGATTGAACTTCCCTTTCTTGGACATATGCACTCAATAATAATTTTGTGCAATATCCTAGAAAATAACTCAAAGTCCATGATCATGGCTTCTTTGCCATAATCCATATCTAAACCTCCATTCATAGCAACAAATAGTTCATTGTTAGGCATACTAACAATCTCCACATCATCATTCACATCAAACGTTTCAAAACATTTAATCACATCTTCTCTAGAAATTGTATAATCTTGATCATGAACCCTAAAGACTAATACATTCTCATCTGAGATACCCAAATTTGAATAGAATTCTTTCACACACTCTCCATACACTAGAATTTGTAAAGAACACAAATTCATACACCTTATTGGTTTAAGTAACTCATCCAATAAAAACCATTACTTGTAAAGAAATTAAAGTCGATAAAACTGCATGCACACACCTTACTCTTTCTCTTTCTTGAATGTTTGTTGTTGATTTCAAGATATCTTTTTATTAGCCTTGGTTATCTTCATTCGTGATTTCTGTTTTGAAACAAAGGGTTAGCCTTGCTCAACTTTTTCTTTTCCTTTCTTTTGACCTTACACGACCTTTTCTTTATCATTATTTGTCTTGGATACAAGTGTTTTCTTTGTTGCACTTTTCTTTGAAGAACCATGATCAAAATCTGAGTTTGTAGAACCTAAGGTTTCTTCCATTGAAGGTTCTTTCGAAGGTTCTTTGTGTTGTAAATTTAGGATCTATTTTAGGTAGTCAATAGGGAAATTTATTAGGCTTGATTATTTCCTAGTTTTACTCCTATTATTAAGTTTTTTATATCCTAAATTAAAGGTTGTGTATATCTAGAAAATAGGAAAGTAATATATTAGCTTCGTAAAATAAAAAAGTAGTTTATTAGCTTTCTCATTTTTTTTTTTTTTTTTTTTTTTTTTTTTTTGCTTAGAACGTCTTGTATATTAGTCTTGATTCTATCAATGAAATGTAACAGCCTATTGAATTTATGGTATCAGAGCATAAAATTAATCACCCATCATGGAAGGGAAGAGTGATTCTGGTTCCATACCCATACCAAAAACTTTGTCTGTTCTTAGCATCAATTCTATTCATGGAGATTCACCTCACTGCAAATGACAAATCATAAACTAGATGGAAAAATATTTCCTCGAGTGGTCGTAATCAGTTCTCATGGTTCTTCGTGGAAAAGGAATGATGGGCTATATCATGAGAGAAATAAAAAAAGCCAAACACTAATGATCCAACATTCTATGTCTGGGAGTTGAACAACTAGATCATAATGGCCTGGTTGATTAATTCAATGGAGGTCCATATTAGTCGTACCTATCTTTCCCTCAAAATAGCAAAAGCGATGTGGGATGCTGTTAAGGAAAATTATTCAAACTTTAAGAATGCTTCTCAGGTATTTGAAATGAAAATGAAATTAAAAAATCCCAAACAAAGTAATCTTGATGTTATTGGGTATTATAATGCTCGAAAACTGCTTTGGCAAGAATTGGATATGTTTTATGAATCAAATTTGGGAGAGGTTGATGATCATGTCAAGTTCATACAACATCTTGATAAGGAACGGCTGTACGACTTTCTAGCTAGACTTAAGAAGGAACTTGATGAAGTTTGTGGAAGAATTCAAGGGAGAAGGCCTCTTCTGACTATTGGAAAAGCTTTTGCTGAGGTAAGACGTAAAGAAAATCGAAGGAGAGTAATGCTTGGGGAGAATATTAACTTCACACCAGCAACCATCGTTGGAAAGCGACCAATGGAAAATATAGCTCTTTACAAGTGAGGATAGAAATATTTTTTAGCACGTGCTGGAGATAATACTAAACATAATAGGCCTCATAAAAGAGGAGAAAGACCCTGGTGTAATCACTGTAATAAAACTGGGCACGTTCAGGAAATATGTTGGGAACTTCATGGCAAAATAGCCAACTAGAAGCCTCGAAATGCTGGGAAAGGGCTCTAATAACTACATCAGGTCCTAAACAGGAAGAGCATCCAATAATGAGGAGAGTACTAATGTCTAACTCACAAAAACTCAACTTAAACAATTGTATCGGCTTCTGAATGCAAGAACTAATTCTAATCCTAGGACGACAGCTTGCACTGTTGCCTACAAAGGTACTGCTCTCCATACTAAAGTTTTTGGACTAGATTCTTATAATTCTTGGATCTTAGATGCAGGAGTCATAGATCATATGATAGGTAATGCTTCCCTATCTACACATACATGCCTATAAATGATCAATCTCGGGTTCAGATTGTTGATGAAACATACTCATCAGTGGCTGGAAAGGATTCAATCCGGCTTAATAAAAACTTGATTCTTCACTCAGTCCTCTATGTCCGTAATTTATCATACATTTTGTTATCTATAAGCAAATTGACATACGATAAAACATGTTTGGTTAAGTTCTCTTATGATTTTTGTGAAATACAGGATCCGACTTTAGGGAAGATGATTGGCAATGCTAGAGTACAAGGTGGACTCTACTTACTTGTGGATGAAGATTTCAAGAGATACCAACTTTTGTCTACCGATAGGATAGCCTTAATAGTTTCAAATGATGATGTAATAATGTTATGGCATCGTAGACATGGTTATCCCAATTTTCAATATCTTAAAAATTTGCTTTCGGATTTCTTTTTTATTAAAAATGCAAGTTCTTTTTTCATGTGAAATTTGTCAACTTGCAAAAAATACTAGAATACCTTATCCTCATAAACCTTACAGTGAGTCATGTCCTTTTTCATTAATCTATAGTGATATTTAGGGGCCGTCTCAAGTAAAAAATATTTCTGGAATGTGATAGTTCATTTCTTTTATTGATGATCATACAAGTGTACGTTGGGTGTATCTCCTAAAGGAAAAATATGAGGACACAACCATTTTTCAAAACTTTCATTGCATTATTTAAGCTCAATTCCAAACTCAAATTCAAGTGCTTAGAATAGATAATGCAGTAGAATATTTTGACTCTATCCTCAGGCCATATCTATCCCAACATGGAATAATCCATCAAAGTTCTTGTGCAAATATACCACAACAAAGTGGTGTATCAGAAGGAAGGAACCGTCAGCTCTTGGATGTAGCTCGATTACTTATGTTTACCATGAATGTCCCTAAGTATCTCTGGGGGAAGCTGTTGTCACATCCTCATTTCTCATAAATAGAATGCCTTCTAGAGTCCTAAAACACAAAACATCTCTATCTGTCCTACATAAATCCTATCCTCATTTTGCCATGTCTTCCTTACCTCTAAAACTCTTCAAATGCTCTGTTTTTGTACACCTTCACAACCATAATCTCTCAAAGCTTGATCCCTAGTCCACTAAATGTATCTTCATTGGCTATTTCCCTACTAAAAAAGGATATAAGTGTTTGTATCCAATGATGTTACCTTTCTTAAGTCTCAGCCATACTTCGCCTTATATTCAAGAGGAGAATTTAATTGAAGAAGAGTCTCAGGAATCATCTCAACAATTCATGGATTCCAATACATCCACACCCTTACCAGTTCCTTGTACTTCTGTCTTACCTAATACCAGTCCCATTACATCCGATTCTGATATCCTATAGCAAAGGGAGGAGAATTGGTTAGAAGTCCCTCATCTTCAAGTATACTTAAGAAAAAAACATCCACTTATGGCTGATATACCCCAAAGTCGGTCCTATCAAGAGTCGGATCCAAGTGAATGTTCCAGGATTGAAGAAATCCATCAGACCAACGAAGATTCTACCATTGAAGTTTTTGTACAGCTTCCATTAGGAGATGATTTTCCAATTGCTCTTAAGAAAGGGGTGAGATCTTACAAAAAGCATCCAATTAATAACTTTGTTTCCTATGACAAGTTATCTTCAAAATGTCGATGTTATGTTGCTAGCATCTCTAAAACAGAGATACCAAAATATTTTCATGAGGCTCTCACTATTCCAGAATGGAGACAAACCATTAAGGAAGAATTAGATGCTTTGGAGAAAAATGAAACTTGCAAAGTTGTAAATCTGCCTAGAGAAAAAAAGACAGTAGGATGTAAATGGGTTATTACCATCAAGTATAATGGAGATAGATGTGTAGAGAGATACAAGGCTAGGCTTGTGGCTAAGGGGTTCACTCAAACCTATGGTTTAGATTACCTAGAGACCTTTGGAACCGTAGCAAAGCTTAATACAATAAGAGTTTTGCTATCTCTTACTGCTAATCTAGATTGCCTCTTCAACAACTAGATGTGAAGAATGCATTCCTAAATGAGGACTCACAGGAAGAACTTTATATGGATCTCCCTCTAGGATTTGATAAGGATAAAGGGAAGGTGTGTGGATTGAAAAAATCTCTTTATGGGCTAAAGCAATCTCCTCGAGCATGGTTTGACAAATCCACCAAAAGCAATAAAATCAAAGGGGTATCTACAGGCTCAAATTCACCAAAAGCAGTAAATGAGTATTTATCATATGTGTTAACTAAACTCATAAAATAAACTTCCCTATAAAGTTATACAACCCACTCGCTCCCTATAAAAATTTCCTCTTATAAATTATTCACCTTTCTTTCTCTCTGTCTCATTCTCTCCTCTCATCTTTCATTGTATCTTTCATTTCTCTCTCTCTCAAGCCTTCTTACAAAAGGCAGGGGTAAAAATAAAATAAAATAATCTCTCCTGTGTCCAGGAGAAGTGTGGAAAAAAAAAAAGAAAAGAAAAAAAAGGAAAATCTTCTTTCTGCAGGAAAATAAATAAACAAATAAAAAAGAAAACCAAATCTCCCACAAATTTTAAAAGTCCATATGTTTCATATACTACAATCGATTTCAATTTCGAAAGTAGTGTTGTGATCATGGCGATGCACTTTTCAATTCAAGACCACAAAAGGTAAGGTTTTGATCACTTTAAAATTTCGCAAATATGATACTGAATGTGGAAATTTCTATAATATTAGGAGTTCTTAAATTAATTATTATTGCAAATATATATATTCACATGTGTATGTACTAATAATGATCTAAAACTATGTCATGCTAGTGTGTATTTTGACTAGTTGATATTACATTTCACTTATCAAAGAGATAATAAGTTGATAAATAAAAGCACTAGATAGTAGAAAAGTGATCATAACATTAGATGATTTGATTTCTAAATTCCATTTGTTAGTAAATAGAATTTTAGAGACAAATTGCTAAGATTGAAATATACCCATTAGGATCAATAACTGATCAAAATCTACAAATTTAAAGCTCAAATTAAAATTCTAATTTCACAAACATGAAAGTTATAATATTTTAATCATATATAAACCAAAACTCTAGTTTATCATATTAGAATTGGAAACTCTAATCATGTAGGTGAAAAACCTAAATCTACCTGATTCCATAGATTTTAGACTTTAGTTTTCAATACGAAAATAATGTAAGAAAAGTATAGAACCTTAACTATTGAGATATCTTTGGTATAATACTCGAAATTTCTCAAAATACCAAAATTTAAGCGTGCTCATAACCTAGGATAGGTGACCACCTGAGAAATGAGCGATAATTCGCTGAACCAAATAATATCTCAATGAATATAGTTCATACGCAATAACTGATATATTAAAAATAAATCTTCCTATTTTAAAGGTATATTGGTTAGCAAACTATAGCTTGAAAATAAATTGCTAAGGCTAAAATATATCAGATAGAATTAAATTAGCAAGAAAAACCAATTATGGACTTGAATGAAAGAAATATGTATGTTTAAGTTTCTAGATAACCTCCTACACAAGCCATGCAGACTCGTTGGCCTTAAATGAAAATCATATTTATCTTTGGTAAATAATATAGAATTAGAAGTACTTTAATTAGATATTATTAAGCATGTAATTGAATTGATGGATTAATATTTAATTTATTAAAATTTTTATAACTATGTGACTTGGTCTTATAGGAATTCTCAAAAGAAATTTTGTTATTTTTACTACTAATTTTATGATAATTATTATAGTTCAACTAACTAGGTTTAAATGGATTAATCTACTAAAAGAAGTGATTAAGATATATGTACATATATATGTTATATATTCAGTCATATAAGGGCATGTAAGGAAAGTTACGTTGAATGTGATAAACAATATGGCTTTATGGTTATTCAAGTTTCAAGCAACTATATACATGCTTAAATTAAAGAAATGAGATAAAATTAGAAATATACTAATGCATATATAACTCTATACCCTAGGAACTTAGGAAAGATAGGAATTCTAAAACTAAATTTAAAAACACAATTAGTTGATATAAACTTGTACATGCTTAATGTCATATTTTGGTTATTCTAGGGTTTATGTATACCATAAGTTAAAATCAAGTATTCTACATGCACAAAGGATGAATTTCAAAAAGTATAAATGAGATTACGGAGCAAAACAATGTAAAAAACCATAGATGTATCACTAAGACATGATTCGGCCCTATATGGACTTAAGAGAACGATCTTGTAATTAAATTCAAAAGTATGCTCAAATGCATACATATAAAGTCATGACACATCTAGGAAATTAGGGTTCAAGACCAAAGTCGTTATAATTCAAAGGATTGTTAAGCAATATATTGATTTAACCTAGAATCAAGTGATAAATTCAAGAACTACTTATACAAGCTAAAGTGTAGGTCTCAACTTATATCAGAAAAGATCTAGGTTTAGAATTAAGATTTAACGCCATCAAAATATTAAATGAATAGATGATGATTTAACTTTGAAATCCATTTAAGAGCATTTCTAAAAACCTATTTGTGTCTCCACAGACACACACACACACACACACTGTCACACCCTAACTGGTACCCTAAACGTGACAACCCGCCGTACGCAATATTATAACTTAAGAATGACTACCTCAGTTACTCAAAAGCTTCCATATCGGTACAAGGTGTACATTCACATCAATGGGAGACCGGTGAAGTAATGCATTTTAAGATATTGGCAGTGGAACATACAAAATAACACTTAATATAATCCATAGAAAAATAAAGTCTTACAACTTCTAAGGAGCATTCCCCCGATAAATTCCATAATAACATGGTTCTACTAAAGATAAAATAATTACAGCTAGAAGATTTTAGAAGAAATCTACTCTATGATTTCAAAATAGAATTCCTCCAAAAGCTTCTCAAAATAAGGATTCTACCCAAGGGATCAAGGTAGTCTCGGGTGCAAAAGATAATCTGCAATATCAAAAGTCTATAAAAGTATAAGCATAACTAGCTTAGTGAGATATTCCTTACGTAAAAGTATTCATAACAGACAATCAACCAAGTTTATTAAACAAGCATATGAAATGCAACAACCATATGATCAAGCATTACATACGACTATCCAGTTTCGTATGTGTGATGGATTTACCTTTCCATCGGTGGTTAGGGAATGCTTTGAACTAGGTCCCAAGCGACCTCCTTAAAGTTACGCGCGTCTTGGGTTCCAACGAACCGTACTACTAGTCCCCGAGCTTTCCTTACACAAAGCGATCGATCCGGCTTAGCTACAACTTGAGACCATATTCCCCGAACGTCCTAACTCTCAAGGTTGTAGCAAGGCAGCTTACCTTTTCGGTCCCATGCTGAGGAGTAGTAGCAAAATTTTGAAATGATATTCTAAGTGATATGCATGATCAATTTATTATATGGGGATTTCAATATGACATTAAATCATTTAAAGCGATCAAACAACATTTGCAGACATATCAATACATACATAAAAACATTTATATCAATTACAAATCGGGTTCCGATATACTAATTGTTCATTGATCACACACATGATTCACATACATAAGTCCTATGATAACCCGCATGCATATCAATTTTATCTTTTCCTAACATCTAGTGCTCTATTCTACAAGCACATGCTCGAATACATAAACGTAAAGGAAACTTACTCGTCCATAGCATTCTTCTAGGAGTCTAAGTAATCCTCGGGGAAGAAAAGATCTTGGTCCTCGATACCTAAACAAAAGAAATACCCGAAGTGAGTATTTCATCCAAGATCCACTCAATTTCTCTAATCTATCTTATTGAATTCGTAAAAATAGTATGAAATGAAAATCCCAACTTAAAATGGCCATGACTTGCTCATTTTAACTCGAAATTTCGCATATTATATACTGATTTCTACCTACTCGAAAAGATATATCTATTTCTAAGGTTATTTTTATCAAAAGAATTCATTTGGGTCTCGGAAAAGTAACGGACAGATTCGGTGCGAAAATTCAAAATTTCAAACTCGAGTTTTCAAACTTTTCTTTATTCAAGAATTCTTGTACAAAAATATATAATTTTATGGTTGAAAATTCCTTTGAATACATATATATAAACTCAAACCATATGCATGAATTTAGTGGTGTTGTCTCAACAATGATCTTGTAAAACAATGTGTCTTGAAAGTGAGAAAGGCCAAGACTTGAAAATCTCCTTTTTAATTTTGTTTGGAAAATTTATTAGTAAGTATTTCCTTCTTTTAACTCCATTTCTTAACTTTGAGAATAATTACATTTTCAAAAGAAATCTTTTAAGATTCCCATAAATTTATTTCTAGTGTTTTGGAAAACATAGTTTTTAAATATTTTATGGTTATGTTTTCTAAAGTTTTTCTAAAGTTAGACCCACTTTAAAAGAATAATATCAATAATTTTATAACTTATTTATTATTTTTATTTCCCAAGTAAGGCTTATCCTTATAAAGGTTATATTTCGATAATTTTGTAAAACTTGTCTAGACTTTAGTATTCTAGAGTGTTGGTAGAAAAACTTTGATAAGTGAGTTTAAGAAAATTCTTGGTTAAATCAAAAATTAAGTTTAAACAAACTTTCTTATTTTATTGGTTTAAAAGAGACTTTGTGATAACTTTATTTTCATTGATAAAATACCATATAGTATTATTACTAAAACTTGAGCTAAACTTATCTAACTTTAGAAAATATTATTTAAGATAAAACTTTAAGTCTTTATGGAAAAATAATTTCTTATGTGAAAAAAACTATTTTTAAAGAGAGTTCTTATTTTTATTACTTAAGAAAACTCATTTTCATTATGGTTGAGACAATAACAACATGTTCATGCATGCATGAGAATATATAACTATAAGAAACAACATAATAAGATGAATTATATAAGAGCATAAAAGTAAAGTCAAGTATTGGGAACCTTAGCTTCATCAAGGTATCCCGAGCTAAGAATAGACTAGTCCTCAAAAGAAAAGAAAAGCAAAGAAAGAAAATTGTTTTGACTTGATATGGACAAGTCTAAAACTAGAAAGACCAGTCTGAATAACAACATGAAATAAATAAATTGCATAACTTAAAAGTAAATAAATAACAAATGAGCTTATATGCTCTAAATAAATATATATACGTAATACATAATACTTATATAAGTTATATTAGAAACAAATAATAACAATAACAACATAATAGTAGCATAAAGAAAATAAGAACATGAACAAAAACAAAACATGAATAAATTATTGCTTCTTTAACTCTCATGAGTCTAAGAAACATACACTAAACTCATGTTAAGTTGTATGAACATGATGAGTATATGAAAGAAACTTTTACCTAAGGTTATATATTTGTTGAAGAAGAAAAGAATGTGTTGTAGTAATATGTGGGAATGGCTTTTCTAAAGAAAAGAGAGAACTTGAGAGAGAGGTTTTTATGGAGTGATTTTGGAAGAGTTTTAGTAGGAATTATGTTGTGTGAAAGAATGAAGGAGGAAGGGAGTATTTATAGAGTTTTAGAGTGGAAATTAGATGTAATTAAATAAATTGGAAAAAAAATAAATTGAGATGGTGGAAGAGAGAGGGGGCAGTTTGCTTAATAAAGGGGGGAAATTGATTTATTTTGTTTGTTTTGTAATAAAAGAAGTAATGTGTAAGGTGTGATGTGATTAAAGTTGTATGGGGAAGGTAAATTGTAAAGTATAGGTATGGTAGTGTGTAAGAAAAAATAGAGATAGATGAATAGCAATGAATAGTAGACTAGACAATTAAAATACCGGTAGTAAAGAAAAAAATACGTGTAAACGGCCTATATCTGATATTTTTAGTTACTGAAAAATTCTAAAACTGATATTTTTAAAATCCTTATATTTTTACGAATCTAATGGTGTTGTCGGAATATTTTTACTATCCAGTGCACCAGGGCACGGTTTTTGAAAACTGATCCCATTTGAATCCGAAAGACACTAAAAAATTAAGAATCTGATATTTTTAAGCTTTCCTATATTATTACGATCCATATTCCACAATTATCTCAATTTCGTTTTCTAGGGTGTAAGAATACGGGATTGCCCGATCTAGATTCACTAGACTAATCATATAACTAGGTTAACTTTAGGGTTTCGTTTTGACTTCCGGTTCTTAGGGTTTGCTAATATTATCGAAAAAAATTTAGGGGCTTACACACACACACACACACATATAAATATATATAAGTTAAAGTCTATAAGGCTAAATTTAGATAATTCAAGTACAAACTAGCTAGTATGATGACATAGGTTGTGACTAAGGAATTAAAGTTAAAAAATACTCTAGGAGATAGAAACATGAATTCTGTCATGTATAGGATCATAAGAATATCGAGTGTAGGTTAATAAAGATCATAAAAATAATAGTTGATATGATCCCTTTTGTAAAAGAGAAATGTTTAAAATAAAACCAAGAGAAACACAATGAAACTAAATCATAATAGGTGATTTGGCCAAAAGAAGAATAATGAATCTAAGTTGAGATTAATCTCTAAACTTGCTCAAATTTACAAAGAATTGAACTTGGGAAGAAAATTAAAAATGCAAAGCATAAACAAAAAACATCATAATGATAACTTTTAGATTCCTACTATGAAGTGGAGAAAAGTATACAAAATGAAAGATTAAACTAAATAAGTGAAAACTACGTTTGAGGTTTTGAACGTTTATTCATATGCTAAAAACCATAGTTAAAAACTGATGTCTATAACCTTCAGAAAGACTTTTCTTACATAAAATAAGTTTACATTGACTTCATGACTTTAATAGAGAAAATTTATCCTTATAAGATTCAAAACTCCTATATAGATAAACAAAATGGATCAAAAGTAGTAAAACATGAATTTTGAATACAAAAAGCAACACCAGAAACATTATATAAATAACAGTATAGTAATGAATATATGTTATCTCATTTCATAGGAGAAACATATCAGTTCTTGGACCTTCAAGTAGAATATTAAAACAATTTAGCAAAGCCAACAAGTGAGTAACTTTGACCTTATCACACTAATTGTGCTTATAAGTTTAGTGCATATGAAATAACAAATCAAAATTGCTATGTATGTAGGGATGTGAATACTGTATGTTTTATGGTGTTTGACTAAATGTCAAACTATGTTATTTGAAGTGATAATCAAATTGGATGATATATAATGTTTGAAACATGCTGATGCTTGTCTATGAATTGTTTGGTCACCTAATAAAATGACATAATACTATATGGTCTTTAAATGAAATGGTCATGCATTGCATAAATTGCATTATTGCATAAAGACGTGACAGCCCGCTACGTATTAGTGTTTCGGTTCTCTATTAACACTTGATTTTTCTAGATGTAAATTTCATAGTTCTACACAAGGTATTCTTTGTTTCGTTCGGTTCCATGGGAACTAACTAGCAAATGAAGGAACGCTACCCGTGGCATCGGCATAAAATGACTAATACTTAGTGGAGTCTCTTTGTTCCAAGAATATGAGTAAAATGTTTCTCCCTTGGTTTTCTGATTCTCCTAAGCAGTGGGCATAAGGCAGAGTTCCTCAACTTCATTCCTTGAACCTCTATGAGAAGGTTTAAATCTTCATTCTGTTTGGATTCTAGATTATCTGAACTTGTACTTGTACATATGATTGATTGTTACATTGCATATGCTTGTTAATTAAACTTGTTTATTATTGCTTGATGTATGGTATAGTCAGGTTATCTCACCGAGTTGTGATTTCTCTCACCCCCTAACAGTTTTTATGTAGGAATAATACTCACTGGGAAAAGGCTAAGAATGTGCGAAGAGAGCTCATTCATCAAACTCATTGAAGTTAGAAGATAGATCACGGTGAACTTAGAATATAATTTAGATAAACGGTACAAATATTTGACACTTTGTATTTTATAGTTTAAAACCCTATTTTTACTATTTGATAGGGGATAACGATTCTCTACGATCTTGATGAGATGTGAAAAATCGGATTCCATAGTTATGTTTCAATATAGTATTATATGTATTTTTATGATCAATGTATGAGAAGTTTATAAACAAATAAAGTCTTGTAATCTCTAACTTGTAAGACAGTTTTTATATTACAGGTGCACACGTGGTATGATAACTTTAAGATAATCCTACTAGCCTCCTTTTAGGGTCATGACATAGGCATATATTTTTGAACAAAAATGCAAAGATCGTTTGTGTTGCCAATTTATCAAACCTTAATTTACACATTTGAACATTCATAGGGTATCCAAATGGGTTTAATATTTAGTTTGACTTTTGAACTTATATTAATTGTTTGTTCATTTCACTAATGGAATGAAACTATAATATGTAATAGATATAAATGACAAATGGGATGAAGCTATATAAGTCCGTAATGTTATTTGCATTATTTAATTGATTGAAATAGGATGGTTAAAACTTTGTTTTGTTATATTGATATAATGAGGAGTCAGACTTAAATAACATAAGGAAAATTACAATAATGCCCTATGTATAATTATGAAGTCATATTAAATAATGAAAGTGTAAACAGCAAAGTATTCATAGTAATATATATTACAATTGTATATTAGATATAAATACCTTAATAACATATTGTCTATATGCATAATAATATATTATATTATAACATATTGTAATATATCGGTCAATAAATAGTTACTGATAAATAGTAGATAGTTTTTAAATAACTACCATCCATTATTTTTTTACACATATAACTATGTATTACTATGTAATTAATGCTTACGCACTATATATATTTTTCACGTGATAGTATGTATTTCCCACCGCAATGTCTTAGTCGTGAAGTACAACATCATAACTCAATTGAAAGAAATTATGGAAACATAGCAAACCTTGCAGGTGTTATGTTATTCTCTATTATGATAAATGGTTGAATCTGTGTAAAGCCACCCACTTTGGAAAAAGTCAACAATCGTATAATATAATCACAATGATTGATGAGGTAATAGAGGAAATCAAGTTTAGGTGCTTTTCTCCAACGCAAGCTAGATAAGTTAGGAATTTGAGCAAAGAAAACAGAAACAGAAGGAACGAGAACAAGTACGGTAGTACATCGGTCCTAAAAATTGACATTCTTCGTTAATATATGAACCTTTTTCGATAGATGAAGACGCCAGCTGGGTTCCACCTTTGATTATATTAAATCTATTGATGGAGCTCCTCTTGATTTTTGACAGTCGTAAATACACGCTTTTGGCGTTACAAGACAATTACGATTTTTGAATCCTACGGCTATTCTAAAATTGAATTATTATGCATGGGTGGTCGTCATCATATCATTGTTATCTATAAAAAGCTCTATAACACAAAAATGTGAATCCAACGTCAATTTCTACGATCGCATATATGATTTATTTCTTGACGGAGACATGGACGTCCGTACAGCCAGGCGCATAGCGTTGCTTGGAGAAATGCTGAGGCCATTTTCGAGGGGTTGCTTCCAGGAAAGGCGTACCCCAACATCCAAACAGACAAAGACACGTATATATCTAATATCTCCTTAGGACGTAGTTATGAAGTACTTTTGTCATTAACACAGTCCTGCATTCTTTATATTATAGTGAATAAAAATAAAGATAGGGTTTTATTTTATATATCTGCGGTTTGGCCAGTGAAAGATATTTACGAGCAGGTTTGGCCTGTGACAGTTACGTTTAGAAAAAAGAAAAAAAAAAGAGAGAATTATTAAATAAAGAAAGGCAGAACAAGGCGAAGAACTCAGAACAAGAAAGGCACAGACAAGAGGCAAAAGAAAAGCACAAACAAGAAAGAAGATAGAAAGCAAAAAACCAACAAGACAAAAGAGAAAATAAACACGAAAAATATGAAAGAAAACAAAACAAAGGTAAAAGAAAAATCACGGAAGTTACTATTCAGCATTATAGCATTGGTCACTGTAATAGCTTTTCTAGATTATGCAGCAGCTTTTTTATTGTAATAGTAGGTTACTGTAGCACTTTTCACTATTTTATGCTGTAAAAAAATTTTTATAAAAAGTGAGTAAGGTTCAGGTATAGAACACGGAGAAAAAATATTAAAGAGTATTTGAGTGTTTTATGAGTAAAATTTCTGAGTGTTTTTAGTCCGATAAAAGTATCCTTGTATTATACCTCCATCATATTCAATAAAACTTTTGTAAGTTTCTCTTAATCATGTCCGGCTAATTTTCTTTTTAAGATATAAAGGTAATTATACTTTAAAACCTTATTAGGCATTTGTATCATGCGATAAGGTTTTTATAGCATAGGCAAACAGATTAAGACATCATACTTGGGTAGTAAAGCTCTTGTTATTTTAGAAATTATACCAAAAGGGTCAGCCTAAAAAACCCTTTGATGAGGCTGTTTGAGGCAGAGTTTGCCATGTTTTGGTCTTGTAGGTTGTGGCGTAAACATCAGGTTTATTTTCTAAAAAAAAATTGCTCTACCGATAAACTATCTTTACTTTAATTATTTACCTCTGCCATGAAGTCTTTTCTCGTGGCACAAAGATCTTTATTTTTGGTATCAGAGCCATGTTATATTTATATCTTAAAACTCTGTTTATGTTGGTCCCAAATAATAATCAAGAAAGGGGGTTGAATTAATTATTATAAATTTTTGCCTTTAAAAATTAATCCCCTTTCAATTTTGAAAAACGAGAACAATATATCAATACAATAAATATGAAAATAAATTACGTAAAAATAAAAAGATAGGGAGAAAGAATATCAGGCAGCTATTTATAGTGATTCCGCCTTGTGCGTTAGTCCACTCTTTCAACTCCGAGCCGAGGACCCCATTATCCTATGGGTTTTGTTCCACTATATCCAATAAGTTTAAATTATAAGCTTATGCAATTCTCTCTACTCGATTCTCACAGCTATCTTATAGCTACAATCGATCTATAGAGTCTAAACTTGTAACTAAACTATCAACTAAGAAGGCAACAACATGTTCCTTCTTTACACAATAAGATCTTTAATTCAAATAGCTGAAGTATGTATGCTATAATATTAGCCCCCTATTGCAAATGTAGAAAAACTCAATGAAGTGAAACTTATGGATTTTTTTCTGTGTTTTACTCTCTATCATCTGTAAATGAAAGCCTTTTGTTTTCTTGCGTGAATAATGAAAAGTTCTTTTTTCTCTCTGTAAATCCCCAAAAATTTTCATAATTCATAGAAAATAATTCTAAAAGTTTAGAAATTTAAATCCCAAAAATCGACTCAAGATAAAAACCAAATTCTAGACCGAGTCAAAACACTGGAAACGAAACCCTAAAAAATTGAACCAAGTTAAAACTTAATTCCAAATAAGAACAAAAACGAGTTTTCTCAATCTTGAGAAAACAAGAACCCTGAAACAAAATATAAAGTCCAATTACCGATATAATCAACGTCCGTACGTCGATTAAATAATCTACCCAATTCCTAAAACGCAAATCGAAACAATAGATCCAAATACCGCTTAACAACGAGATAAAAAATCCTAATTCCTTCAGTAAAATTTTAGAATCACAAAATCCAAATTTTCCACAAAAGTCAAATGAGTCAACTCATAAACCTAGACTCGGTTAAACGATCCCGAGAACTAAAAACAAATAAATAATCACGAATAAAATAAGATAAACACAGACGTCGAGCTAGAAATATAAAACGATCAAAACTCAAAAATTATACGATCTTACGAATAACTCAGTAAAATCGAAATCAAAACGGAACCCTAAAAGTCAACAAGCCTACAACGAACCCTAGTGTTAAGATCCGGCAATCCCGCGTTTTCAAACCCTAGAAAACGAAATTAAGTTAATGCCTAGAATAGTTCGTAATAACGTAGGGTAACATAAAAATATCAGATTCGCGAATTTTGAGTGACCTTCGGACCCAAACGGGATCGGTTCTCGAAAAGCGTGTCCCGGAGCTCGGAATATTAAAAATATTCCGTTTATACCAATAGACTCGTAAAAATACAAGGATTCCAAAAATATCAGTTTTAGAATTTTTCGGTAGCTAAAAATTACAGATATCGCATTATTACGCGTATTTTTATTACTACCGGTACTTTAATTGTCTAGTCTACTATTCATAGTACTTTTCTACTATTCATTACTATTCACTATCTCTACTTTTTCTTACACCTATTTCTTACACCTACATATCTATTTTCTTACTTTTTATATTTCCAATACACCTTTAATCAAATCATACTTACATATTAATTATTTTCTTACAAATTTCACTAAAAATCAACTCACTCTCTCTCCCCAATGCCAAAACCGGCGCCTCCCCCTCTCCATCAATCTCTATTTTTTCTTTTTCAATTTATTTTATTACATCCAAAAATCACTCCAAAAATTCTATAAATACCCCCTTCCTCTTCCATCTTTCACACAATTCATTCACTACCAAAACTCTCTCAAAATCTCTCCACAAATTCTCTCTTCAAGAATTCTCTCTACCAAAACTCTCTCAAACCAATTCCTCACAAAAATCATCCTCATACATAAACTATCTACCACATATTACTACTCACATAATACCCATTTCATCTACCACCTTCATACCTCTTACATACCTTAGGTAAATATTTTTCCATCTATTATTCATCCATGTCATGTAACTTAACATGACTATGGTGTTGTTTTGAAACTCATATGAGTAGTAAAAGCAACAACATGTTCATGTTTTGTTCTTGTACATAAGCTTCCTATTTTATTATGTTGTTATTATTATTGTGATTATTTGCTTATATATATAGTATTATGTATATTATGTATATATATTTATTTAGAGCATATAAGCTCATTTGTTATTTATTTATTTTCAAGTTATGCAATTTATTTATTTTATGTTGATATTAAGACTAGTCTTTCTAGTCTTAGACTTGTCCATATCAAGTCAAAACAATCTTTTATTTATTTTCTTTAATCTTTCGGGACTAGTCCATTCTTAGTCCCGGGATGCCTTGATAAAGCTAAGGCTCCAATACTTGATCGGGATTCCTTGATGAAGCTAAGGTTCCCAATGCTTGATATTTTATTTTCTTGCTCATTAATTATTTTTAGTATTTTCTTATGTTCTTATTATTTTATATGCTCATGATACTTGCATTTGCATAATGTTAATGTCTCAACTAGTCTAAAAAAGAATCTTGTTTTACTAAATGAACTCAAAGCTAAGTTTCCAATTATATGATTTACCACAAAAACATGAAGTTATTATCAACAACCTAGAAATAGAATAATACAAGTTTTCTTAAGTAACAAAGATAGTTTTACCAAGAAAACATAAATAAATATTTTCCTTGTATTTTATGGTAATCTAAGTTTTTAGAAAAATAAATCGTTAATATCGAAAGTTTAAGACTTAAATTCTTTTCTAAACTAAGGAACAAACTAGTTTTCAAAGTTAAGACAAAAATCAACTCATCAAGTTATGAACCCACTTAGGAAAAATAATGATTTTCAAATTTCTAAAAGAAGGAACTAATTTTCAAAGGAATATAAATGAGGTAAGATTTATAATAATGGATTTTATAAAAATGATTCTTTTCAAAAGAAATGAAAGAACAAGTTTTGGAAAGCAAAAGCTTATATTTTAGAAATGAATATAAGAAGACAAAATTCATTTTCTAAAACCATCCTAAATACAAAATTATAAAAAGGTTTTGAACAACCTAATATACTTTTGATAAAAATAGATCTTTTATCACTAGAAGCGAAATTTATGAAAAACTAAGGTTAAAAGGAAAATTTACTTGTTTTGGAAAAGGAAATGAAGAAAATAAAATAAGAATATACTCATTTATAACAACCTAGTAAAAATATAAAGTTTCTTTAAATACTTGAAAAGAAAATTTCAAAGTTAAAGTTTAAATGAATTGTTTTATGAAATAAATTGTTGAGACACTACCATTAGGATTTTTGCATATAAAGTGAGCATACCTATATATTCAAAAGTGTTTATCAAATATATATTTATATTGTTACAAAAGGATTTTCTTTAAAATGGAGTTGAGTTAGAAAATGGATTTTTGCAAAAGTTTAGAAAATTCGTTTTAAATCTGTACCTGACGTTTTCGGAACCCAAATGACCTTTTATGACCAAGATAAGTTTAGAAATGGATAGAACTTTTCGAATAGGTAGAAAACGGTATATCATATGCGAAATTCCGAGTTAAAATGAGCAAGTTATGGCCATTTTAAGTTGGAATTTCTTCTTATACGATTTTACCACGATTTTAAGTAAAGTTTAGAATCTCCAAGAATAGAAATTCATGAAGACTTATCCCGGGTATTTCTTTTGTCTAGGTGACGAAGGATACGAGAATACCCTACCCAGGATTTCTACGACTAAGAAGATAGCGAAATGGACGAGTGAGTTATTCCTTCTAATTTCGTTACCTTGCTTGTGCTTGTAATGTAGTAGCATTAGTATACTAAGAAAAGATAAAAACGAATATATTTGGGGATTTCGGGATTATGCGTATATATATGATTCTATGTTTATGCGTGAATTGAGAATTAAGAATATCGCAACTTCGATCTGCTTGTTTAAATAATTTTGTTTACTTACTTGTATGATTGTTTATTGTTGCTAAATTGATTGATCGCCCCTAATAAACCTTAATAAGGTTTGACCTAAGAACAATAAAACGTTCACGCATAGCATCCATCGAGTCACATCTATTTCGAAGGCTGCTACTCCTACGCGTAGAGTTGGATTGGCTGTGATCGTGCGGTGCCACGGGCCATGTTCCTTCCTGGAGAATCCAAATCGCTCGGGGAAAGCGACTCTAGGTTCGGAGCCGAGCCAACCGAACGCTGTGGGTGAGGACCTGGGGACTAGCAGTAGAAGGTCGAGGACCTTCAACCCCGATTCCCTAACCTTTGATACGGAGGGGTAAATCCGTTCTATATATGGTTTCCGGATGACTATATATATTCGCGTAATCATGTGATTGTTGCATTGTATGCATAGCATATGTTGATTAAATAAATAAACTTGTTTGAAATTGGTGCGAATGAAAAGGAATATCTCACTAAGCTAGTTGTAGCTTATACCCCTATAGATTTTGTTGAAACAGGTATATTCGTGGATTAAATTTGAGGATCATGACATTAAGGAAGTCATGGACGGATGATTAAGGATATGGAATCATACGATGAAGAAATTTTGTAAGGTTCTTTATATGCTAACCTATATGATTAGGGACATATATTTGAAGATAATAGAAGAACATGCCCTAAGAATTGAAATGTGATATGCTTATGTTTTATATAAGTATTCTCTTTGCCTTGTTACTTATTTATTATCAATGTAAATTGCGCTACTCCGATGCGTCCCCTTGGTTGTGATGTACGCCTTGTACATAATATGGAAGCCTTTGCGTGACTAAGGTAGTCATTCCTAGGCTTTAGTATTGTGTACGGCGGACTGCCACGTTTAGGGTTCCCCTCGGGGTGTGACACTCTCTGTGTCTTGTAACGCATTTATCCTTCATCTTCTTCTAATGTTCAAGTACTTGTTTGGGTGATAGATTCATATACCAAATATCTCGGATAAAGATCTATTGTTCCTAATCCTTATTTTGAATTTAAAAATACAACCGCTTACTTTAATGAGCTGAAGATGTTCCTTTTCTCTTTTGTAATTCATCTTGATTTGAATTTGAATAACTTAAAACGTTGAAATGAAGATAAGGTCTGCTTGATTCTCGTATTTCATCAAAATCTGGTTATATCAATTTTGAAATTCCTTCATAATGTTGTTCTGCTGGAGATAAATCCGTTTCCGATATTCTCTGCCTTCATTGTGATCTTCATTTTCAAGATAACATTTTATCTCGATTTGATCTTATCAGACAAATCCATGAAAATAGATAATAAAAATTCTCGTTCTTATTTTGAAATATATCAATTCAAATAATTACTTTTTCTTGAGATGAATCTCGTAATATATGATTTTGTCTTAAATAAATACTTCTATTGATGAGAGAGAATCTAAAAATATTTGAATCCCCTACGATATAATTCCGACTTTAGTGGAATCAAATAAGTATATTATCCAAATATACTTATTATCTCGGAGCTAGGTCATAAAAAAAATCTTTATATTTTTCTGAAAAAGTAGATCTTCTTGTTTGAGAAGATGAACAGTAACTTCTAGTTGAAAATACTTGTTCTTCAAAAGTTCTAGTGAAAGTTCTGGAAAAAGTTCTATTTTTGTGGAAAAATATTTCATCCTTAACTTAATCTTCTGGAGAACATTCTATATACAACATCATTTATCCATTCATCTTGAACTTATCATTTTTCTCTAAAGTTCTGTGAAAGGCTCTGTAGGTTCTTAGCTGACACACACGCACACACACACACACACACACACACACACATATATATATATATATAAATTCTGCACACTAAATAACATCATGAGTTTCTTAATTATTTTGTTATCATCAAAACTTTAGTTAATAGAGAATCAACATTCTCCCCATTTTTGATGATAACAAAACATTAAAACATTCTATAAGCATCCATATTCATAAACATAGCTTCCATATTCATAGACATGCTCATCATACACATCCACATCCATTCATTTCCATTCACACAAACATATCTCTCCTCCTTTTTGTTATCAACAAAATATTCAAATAAGGAAACATAATGTTAATAACATAAAAATATACACAAGGTCTAAACATAAGTCTGAGAAACAAAACAAAACAAAGTCTTCACAAATAGAACAAAACATGTAAAAATTTTGAAAAAACAAACATGTTATGGCTTCATAATTTGAATTGTGGATTTCCTTGCTTGAACCTTTTGACGTCTTCGATATTTGGTAGAGGAAGATGCTGGAGCAAACGAAGAAAGGAGTCATAAATGCGTCAACAACAGAAGAGATAGATCCATGAGGTGAAGATGCATCCAAAAAGGATTGCGGAGATTCCGGAACAGCTAGAGGAATGTAAGGGACAAGACCTAGATTGGCTGGAGTTAGCTCATAAGGACGACAAGGAAGAAAAACAAAAGTATCCTTAGATGTATCGGTGTGAAAAACCTCTGGAATAAGTTCTGCTGGTACAAGTGAACAATGAGAAAAGGATGGATTAGCACTTGAAGAAGCGGCAACAAATTGATGAGCTGTACGTATAGACTTTTTAGAGAAATAAGTCTTGATCTCCAATGTAATAAATTTTGTCAAATCAAGCTTAAAGTCTTCAAGCTTGGCTTCAATCTTTGCCCCTATCATCTTTGCGATGAAAATTAGAATAGGATCATAAGATGTTTCACCAGGCCCTTTATAGAACCGTGATGTATCACTTGAATCACTGTCAGATTCTTCTTCCACCAGCGCCTTTTCATCAAGCTTGAATGTACCACCTGTGATGGGCACAAAATTTTTCTTCTTTCCCTTTTTTAAAGGTGCCTTACTAGATCTGTGAAGTTGTTCCTTTTCTTTTTCTTTATCAGAAGAAACTTTTGGAGAAGCTTTTGTAAAAGCTTCTTTCTCCCCCTCAATCTGCCTTTAATTTATCCCATTCCACATTTTTGTCATATCTTTTGTGCAAATAAATTGCACCATCTACTGCATACCAAAATTTCTTATATGGTCTAATTTGCATGTGATGCATGCTCTTTTCCTCAATTCTTTTTAAACTAATGGGAAATTTTATCTTCTTCGAAAATGGAACCTTTTTGAACTTGAAAATTTCCATCAAAACATTTCCATATGTCCTATATTGTTGTTCCCGCCACATCCTTTTTAGAATTCTTTTTGCTAAATCTATGTTTTTCTTCATCATAGCCAAAATCACTAAACCATCTTCCTTTGAGACAGTGGTGGAACTTCCTTTTCTTGAAAGAATACACTCCCTCACGCTTTATATAGGATTCTCACAATCAATTCAAATTCATAAACGAACACATCCTCATCCGAAAACTGTCTTACATTTCCATTTGTTATAAAAAACACATTCCTTCTTAGAGAAACAAAGGCATTGTCATCATGATAGTCCTTTAAACCAAAACATTGGATAAAATCATCACGAGATATGATCAATTTCACTCCTTGAACTATCGACTTTAAACTATTATCATCTACATATTTCAAATTTCTATAGAACTCCTCAATCATCTCTCCTATAACATCTCCAGTCATATTACATAACTTCCTTCCACCAATATTGTCCAACCATTCTTTCCATAAAAATCCATGTGTCTTAAAATACTTAAAATTAATAAAAGAGCAATCATGGATTTTTACCTTTGTGATAGGAGTTTTAGTGATTGACTGTTTTAATTTCCTCTTCTTCGTGGATTTCGAACCCTCTGCTGATAATGCAACATCTTTCCGTTTGTTGGAAGATTCTTTAGAGACTTTCTTTTTCTTCATTTTCTCCATAATCTCAGCAATAGGTTTTGGGTCAGTCAGTTGCTCGTTCTTCTTGAGTCATTTCTTGCTTTGAAGATTTTTTGGACTTATTCGAACTTTGACTCGTTTCTTGAACATTTTTAGAGCGAATTTCACGAGCCTCAATAGGAGATGATGATCGTGATATGGTTTTTTCAAAATCAGATGATTCATCTTGGATAGAAATAGGTTCTTTGGATGGAATAGTTTTGAAATTCTTATTGGAGATTCTTTGAGATTTGCCAGGAGACATATTATGAAAATTTTATTTTGAAAGTTCTTTGAAAAAGAAGGGTTTGAAAGAACGAGTTTTGCTTTTATGTAGAGGACGAAGGTTAAAAGATTAACGAGATATAATAATAACTAAGAGGAGATGAAAGGACATAGAGAAGAATTAGCCGGCCAAAATTCTGCACAAGGTTCTGGGGATTTATTCTTTGCAAAAAGTTCTATATTTCATTTATGCAAACACAAAGTTCTGTATTTCCATGTATTACTTTTTATTTATCTATTTATTATTATTTATTCATTATTTTTTTTAAATCAAAATGGATAACACAAACCAATCTCATTTCTGATAAATTCAAAACACACTTTTTCCAAAGGTTTTGTAAAAATATCTGCTAATTGATTATCAGTTGATACATATTGAATAACTATATTTCCATTATTAACTTGATCTCGAATAAAGTGATGAAAATTTCAATGTGTTTAGATCTTCAATGATGTACATGATTTTTTGTCAAATTTATTGCACTTATATTATCACATTTAATAGGTATTTTTATAAAAAAAAACTATAATCCTGTAATTGTTGTTTAATCCAAAGCATTTGAGCACAACAATTACCAATAGAAACATATTCTATTTCAGTTATAAATAAGGCAATAGAATTTTGTTTCTTAGAAGACCAAGAAATCAATTTGTCACCTAGAAATCGACAAGTACCAGATGTGCTTTTTCTATCAATTTTTGCAATCAGCATAATCTACTTTTGATTCTTAGGGTACCAAATGCCTAATTTGGAACTATTTATCAAGTACTTGAAAATTCTTTTAACAGCTATCAGGTGTGTTTCTATTGGTGCACCTTTAAATCTGGTACACAAACATACACTAAAGAGAATATCAAGTCTGGATGCAGTTAAATATAATAACGAACCAATGAGACTTTTACATAACTTCTCATTTACCTTTTTCCTATTTAAGTCAGAATCTAACCTTGTTGAAGTACTCATGGTAGTTGCAACTCCTTTACATCCTTCATACTCGAATTTCTTTAGAATTTGTTTTGTGTATTTTTCTTGATGTATGAAGATTCCTTCTTTTGTTTGTTTAATTTTTAGCCTAAGAAAGAATGCTAACTCTCTCATCATTGACATTTCAAATTCTGCCTGCATTAACTTAGCAAATTCTTGGCAATATATTTCATTAGTAGAACCAAATATAATATCATCCACATATATTTGAACAATTAAAATATCTTGATCATATGATTTTAAAAACAAGGTTGCGTCAACAGTTCCTCTTTAAAAACCTTTTGAAATCAGAAATAAACTCAATCTTTCATATCATGCCCTTGGGGCTTGTTTTAAACCATATAAAGCTTTATTTAATTTGTAAACATAATTAGGTTTAAAATGATCTTCAAAACCAGGGGGTTGCTCTACAAAAACTTCTTCTTTTATAAATCAATTTAGAAACGCACTTTTTACATCCATTTGAAAAACTTTATAGTTCTTATAACATGTATATACAAGCATCAAACGAATTGCTTCTAACCTAGCTACAGGTGCATATGTTTCATCAAAGTCTATTCCTTCTTCTTGTGAGTATCCTTTGGCTATTAATCTTGCTTTATTTCTAGTAATTTTACCATCCTCATCCAATTTGTTTTTAAATACCAATTTAGTTCCAATTATTGATTTTCCTTTAGGTCTAGGCACAAGATTCCATACATTATTTCTTTGAAATTGGTTTAGCTCATCTTGCATGACATCAATCCAATTATAATCATTTAAAGCTTCATCAACATTATTAGGCTCAAATTCAGATAATAATGCAAAATGATTTTCAAAATCTTGCATACTTGCTCTTGTTTTAACACCAGATTGAACATCACCAACTATTTGTTTAAGGATGAGCAGATTTATATTTCTAAGCTTTAGAAGTTTCTGGTTCAGATTCTCTAGGTTCTGGAGTAACCTCTGTATTACCTTCTAGAAAAGGCTCTGTATTTCTAGATTCATGGATTTCAAAATTTGGTACTTCAAACTTTAGTTCTAAACAAGATTCTTCTTTAGGTTTGGATTCTTTTTCATCATCAGAATCATCCTTTATGTTTTCAACAAACTTAACATTTATTGATTCTTCAACCGTTTTAGATGTTTTATTAAAAATATGATAAGCACAACTGTTTAAGGAATATCCTAAAATATAGCTTCAACAGATCTTTCATCAAACTTACCAAGATTAAAAATATTCTTTTTCACAAAACATTTGGAACCAAAAACATGAACGTAAGACACATTAGGCTTCTTACCTTTAAAGAGCTCATATGTTGTCTTGGATGTCATGGGTCAAATGTAGACTCGATTAATAATGTAATAAGCTGTAGAAACTGCTTCTGCCCAAAAATACTCAGCAATACCATTTTCATTTAACATGGATCTTGTCATTTCTTGTATAGTTCTATCCATGTGTTCTACTACTCTATTTTGTTGAGGTGTATATGGAGCGGAGAAATTATGAGATATACCTTGTTCTTCACAAAAATTTATAAATTTTGAATTTTGAAATTCGGTTCCATGATCAGTTCTAAGTCTAATTATGGAAATTCCTTTTTCATTTTGAATTTGTTTTTCAAATTTTTTGAAAAGAATCAAATGTATCTCTTTTATGTTGCAAGAATATAACTCAAGTATATCTTGAATAATCATCAACAATAACAAGTCCATACTTACTTCCACCCATGCTAAAAACTCTTGTAGGTCCAAACAAATCAAGATGTGACAATTCAAGAGGTCGTTTAGTTGAAATTTCATTTTTACTTTTATGAGATATAGAAACTATTTTATTTTTCAAACAAGTATCACATTTCACATCTTGTTTAATATTTATTTTAGGCAATCCTCTTATTATATTCTTTTTAGATAATTTTTCTAATTGATTAAAGTTTACATGATCTAAACGTTTATGCCAAGTAAAAAAATTATCATCCATTGATAGCAAACAACAAGCATTTTCAACTTCATTTGGTTATCAAATATATGTTTTTCTTTCTAAAACCTTCAAATAATTTTGTACCATTTTGATCAAAAGCAAAACATTTGTCTTTTTCAAAAACCATTTTGTAACCTTTGTCACATAATTGACTAATGCTCATAAGATTATGTTTTAAGCCTTTAACTAGATAAACATTTTCTATGACATAAGGAGACATATTAATACTTCCAGTTGCAACAATTTTACCTCTACTGTCATCTCTAAATTTCACATATCCTTTTTCTTCCCATGTTATGTTAGTGAACAATGAAGCATTTCCAGTCATATATCTGGAACATCCACTATCTAGGTACCATGTTCCTCTAATTTTAGCTTCATGTTCTCTGCAAAATTCAAAAAGATTAAACCTTTTTAGGAATCCAAACAAGTTTGGGTCCTTTATAAGATAAGCTCGTTTGGTTTCTTTGTTTAACTTGTTCATTACTGAGCTTGTTTCTTTTATAATAGCAATATTTCTCAATATGACCAGTTTTATTACAAAAGAAGCATGCATATGAAATGTTATGACTATACCTGTTGTTTACCTGTTTCATGTTATTTTGTATTGGGTAACTTCTGGAATACCTTCTGGTATTGTTTTCACATGTAGAATACCTTTTATAATACCTTCTGGTATTGTTTTCATATGTCGGATATCTTCCGTAATACCTTCTGGTATTGTTTTCATAAGAAGGATAACTTTTGGAATACCTTCTGATGTTGTTGGTATAACTTCTTTTCACGTGATTTGATATTAAATCTTGCTTTCTTTCACTTAATTCATTATATTTGTTTGGTCTAGCTTTTACAAACACGGTTTTCTTAGATTTATTCGAACTAGATCCATGCTCATATCCTAAACCATGTTTTTCAAAAGACGATCTTTGTGATGAGATCAACATTGTTAATTTTTTATCACTTTCATTAAATTTATTAAATGTATTCCTTATCGAATTAGATAATTCTTCTATTTTTACTTTCAAAACTCCATTTCTTCCTTTAACAATCTATTATCTTTTCCTAGTTTTTCATTATCTACATGCAACTTTTCAAGATCATGCTTTAATATGTTATTTTCATCAAAAAGTAAAGAATTTGTTTGTTTTAAAGCCTCCTTTTCATTTTTGAGCAACTTTACTTCATTATCATATTTAGTTATCTTTAAGTCATCCTTTTTAAGAGCTTTTAATAATTCTTTCATTTCAATAAGCATATCATCATCAGTAATTTCATTATCAAATTCAAAGTGTACCTCAAAGTAGCTATGAGACAAAGATTTGCTTCTTCCTCTTTTCATCAGAATCTTCTGGACTACTTTCTGTGTCATCTAAATCACTCATGTTGCTAACATTGCTTGACTTCGCTTTTTGTATTGGTCCATTTTCTTTATCAAAGTGGGACACACATATTTGATATGTCCTGGTTTTTTGCATTCATAACACTGAATCTCTTTCTTCTTCTTTTTCTTCTCTTTTTCTTTGTATCTTTTCCTGCATCATTTTTCTTATATTCAGTAGTTTTCTTAAATGCACTAATTTCTTACCTCTTTGTTTTTTGAAGAATTGATTGAGCTTTTTAGCTAGAAGAGTTATGTCTTCTTCATCTTCATCTTCATCTTCACTATTATCAGATCCAGCTTGAATAACTTCCTAAGCTTTAAATACAAGTCCTTTGTTACTACTTTCCTCTCCTTGTGTAGTTTTTTTTATGAGATCATAAGTCAGTAGCTTTTCTCTTAGTTGGCTAAGAGAGTTTGTTGAGATCCTAAGCTTTTTCTATGGCAGTTTTCTTTGCATCCCAACAAGGTGGTAAAATTCTCAGCATCCTTTTCACAAGATCAGGATCAACAATCACTTTGCCAAGTAAGCCAGCTCGTTTGTTATTGCAGTGAACCTGTTAAAAGCATCTTTGATAGGCTCATCAGTTTTAAACTTAAATAACTCATATTGCTGAAGTAAAGCATTAATTTTAGTCTCTTTAATTGTATTTGTTCCTTCATAAGTTTCACTCAATCTATCCCAAATCTCTTTTGCTGTCCTACATGAAGATATTAAATAAAATTTTGAGGCAGCAATAGTGGTCAACAACAAATTTTTAGCTTTGTTGTTATTTTCAATGATCTTCTTCTCAGCATCTGTCAGGACTGAATTTCCATTCATTGTAATCACATTGTCTCCAATGGAAATTACCTGTCAAGAATCATAATCATTAGCTTTTATATAAGTTTTCATTCACATTTCCAATAAGAAAAATTTGAACCATCAAAGAAAGGAGCATGATTAATTGCTACATTATTCTCAGCTATGTTTAAATGAATCACTCAAAACAATAAAATGAGCCTTGTCTGATACCAATTGTTGGTCCTAAATAATAATCAAGAAGCGGGGTTGAATTGATTATTACAAATTTTTGCCTTTAAAAATTAATCCCCTTTCAATTTTGAAAAACGAGAACAATATATCAATACAATAAATATGAAAATAAATTGCGTAAAAATAAAAAAGATAGATCGAAAGAAGATCAGGCAGCTATTTATAGTGGTTCCGCCTTATGCGTATGTAAACCCCGGTTTTCCTAGTAACCAAGTAAACTTCGGAAACTAGAAACCAAAACCCTAAACCGGATTAACTTAAAGCTTGAGAGAAAAACTATGAACCCTAGATCCGGCTTTTCTTCGGTTTCAAACTAAAAGAACTTTTGTAAAATAATTTAATGTGAATATTGTTTTAAAGTATATTTCAAACTAAAAAAGATCTTATTTCGAAAAATTCTCTATTCCGGGCCTTCCCAAAATCCATTACGGAAAAGCAAGCCCTGTAAGTAGAAATTCAGAAAAATATTCTGAAACACTCTTTAGAACCAAAATTTAATAAGGATTTCAAAAATATAAGTTTTATAATTTTTCGGTTTATAAAAATTACAGATATAGCCTTTTTCTTGTATTTTCTTTACTACCGATAAAGTAATTGTCTTATTTACTATTCATTACTATTCACAAGTATAACCTACTACGCTCACAAGCCACTCCCTACTCTTACATCCTTATAAAGACTCAATTACATTTTCTTTTCCAATGAAAACTTGTCTCTTAACAAATTATTACATTTAATGCATTTTATTACATAAATTACAAAATAAAACAATTTCAATTTCTATCTCTCTACCTCTCTTTCAAAACCGGCGCATGCCCCCCCATTTTGCCCTAAATTATTTTATTTTCTTCCTTTATTATAATTAAACAAACCCTAATTTACTTTACTATATATAATCTTTTACTTTTCTCTCTCTTCATTCACTTCTTTTGTTTCAAAAAAATCACAAACTCTCTCTCTATTTCCCTCTTGTCGTGAGCTTCTTCAACACACACACACACACACACACAAGCTCATTTATTCTTTATTTTCCTCTTGATTCAAGCCTTAAGTGATGAATCTTAACCCTTTCCTACATTAAATCTTATAATGACAAGATTATTCATGAGTGTTTTAATGTTAAAGTCCCCATGAGCACTTGATAGACAAGAAAATACTAATACATGAATATCAAGCCATCACAAGAGTAGATCTTGTGTTTAAATGAGTTTTGATTGGATTATCTTCATGTTCATACATATAATAGAGTAAAATAGAGATCTTGCATAAAAATCCATGTTCATGCTTTCAAACTTCATTTCATGCATCATAAGTAGTGGATCTAGCATTTAGATGTTCATGTTATACTTGACATTCATGATCTCATGAATGTTTTGTGTTTTAATGCATTAATACTCATAAAGGTTTTGTCTTGTATATATAAATAGCAGTTAGTAGATCTTTAGTTAGATGATATAAGAAACTTAAAAAGAAAAAATTTTGTTTGAAATGTCCAAATGAAAAATTCGTATGACTTCAAAACCATGTTTTAAAAACTCTTTTATCAACTCTAAAACTTATGTTTTATATGAAAAATGAAGGGTATAGGTAATACATATCATTAAGTAATGATTTTTATAAGTTGAAATGAGATTTGATAAAAAAAAATGCAAAACAAAGAGTAGAAATAATATAGGAAATTTCGAGTTACTACCCAACTTAAGAAATTCGTAATTTTGGGATATTGCCATAAAAACACCTATTTTCCAAGCTCAAATGAAATTTTTATTTAATAAATGAATTCCTCAAGGGATAAGTATAATAAAGCTTTAATTTTTAATGTATTAAACAAGTTTTTTAAAGAAAACATTCAAAAACTAAAATTCCAAAAATTCGGATTTTGGAATAAATCTTGTTTGAAAACATGTTTACAAAGTATAAAATGAGAATTTTATGTAGAAATTAAGGTCTTAAGTAATAGATATCATGAAGACTCAAATCGAGCAAAGATAACTAGAAATTCCTAAGAAAAATTCCAAAACAAAAGAGATTATCAAAGTTAGGAAACTAGTTTTTCTTAAAAGTAAATATTGTTGGAGTCTTGCAAAATAAAAAGTTTCTAAAAATTCTTTTTAGTAAATATTGTCAAGAGTATGCATACATTAAACTCATAACATGCCATTCATGATAGGAAGTCATTAATATCGCATGTATAATTGATTTATAAAGTAGAAACATTTCAAACATTTATAAAACTATTTTAAGAATTGGAAAATTGTTTCCGATCAGTACTGATCCTGCTATTTTTTGATCCAAAAATTTTCAAAACTTTAAAATAATATTAGAATTAGATATATCTTTCGAAGTAGATAGAAGATATATATATTTGCAAAATTCCGAGTTAAAATGACCAAGTTATGGCCGTTTTAAATTGGAACTCCGCAAATGACGAGAATTACGAATTTACTAAGTTTTGATATATAGTTTGGATTAGTTAAGCGATGAAATACTTATTAAGGTATTTCTTTCTTTTTAGGCATCCCGAAACTGACGATTCTCTACCACCGATTATTTTTACTAAAAGACCGGTGATCCATGGCTGAGTGAGTATCACTTCCCGATTTCATTTATTGTATGTGGTTGTAATGATAGTTGCACTAGATATTTGGTAAAGATAAAATGGATATGCATAATGGGGTGAATGGGAATTTTGTATGGTTGTTGTTGAAAATGAATGGAATGAATAATTGAAGCCAGTGATTAACTATTGCTTGTATAGATGAATTAGGATTGACTGTCTATTATGGATTGATCACTTAAAGAATTGGTATAATTGACTATTCGGAATTGAAAATAAATATGGACTCATTCATGTCATAAATGGGGATGGAGCATTAGCATTGGTTGTTGTCCGTGATCCTAAACGGTGTAAAAGTTGGTTAATCGTGATCCATAAACGAATTAATGAGTTGGTTAATCATGATCCACAAACGAAATTATAAGTTGGTTGACCGTGATACTAAATGGCATATTTGAGTAGTAACGTAGTATTCGTTAATCTAATAACCCGATAGAGGGCGTAAGTCCATCTACATATGATTTCGGCTGGTCATATGTTTGATACATATCACTTGTCTAACTAATCACTTATTTGTTTGATGTGTTATAATTGTGATCTTGGAAGTTCTCACTCACTAAGCTAGTATAGCTTATCCCTACAGTTTTTATTTATTGCAGCACTGATTCATATGGCTTAGACCGAAGCAACTTATAGATCAGGTACAGAGCTAGGCGTTTCCTCTAAAAGCTGTATTCAAGTTTGATTAGACTTCCGTAGGAAACCAACAGACTCTGGATGGCTGCAAAAGACCTTTTAAACAATACTCTTTTGCGGGGGAATGCCCCTTAGATTTTGTAACTAATTATATATGTGTTTTCATTTATTTTCTAATGCTATTGAATGCAAAATTAAACTTTTTAACTCCATCGGTTCAAGTATTTTATTGCTGTAAAGGGACGCTTTAAATCTATACAAGACTCTCGAAGGACTAAGGTGGTAATTCGTAAGTCTTCTATGGCATGTGGCTGACTGTTACGTTTAAGGTACCTATGAGGCGTGACAGCATCAGTCCACTCTTCCAACTCCGAGCTGGGGACCCCGTTATCCTACGGGTTTGTTCCACTATATCTAATAACTTTAAATTACGAGCTTGTGCAATCCTCTCTGTTCGATTTTCACAACTATCTTCTAGCTACAACCGATCTATAGAGTCTAAACTTGTAACTAAACTATCGACTAAGAAGGCAACAACACGTTCCTTATTTACACAATAAGAACTTTAATTCAAATAGTTGAAGTATGTATGCTAAAATATCAGCTCGCTATTACAAATGTAGAAAAATCTCAATGAAGTGAAACTTCTAGATTTTTTTCTATGTTTTACTCTCTATCTTTTGTAAATGAAAGCTTTGTGTTTTCTTGCATGAATAATGAAAAGTTCTCTTTTTCTCTCTCTCTTGTAACACATTTATCCTTCATCTTCTTCTAACGTTCAAGTACTTGTTTGGAGGATAGATTCATATCCCAAATATCTCGGATAAAGATCTGTTGTTCCTGACCCTTATTTTGATTTGAAATACAACTGCTTGCTTTAATGAGCTGAAGATGTTCCTTTTATCTTTTGTAATTCATCTTGATTTGAATTTGAATAACTTGAAACGTTGAAATGAAGATAAGGTTTGCTTGATTATTATATTTCATCAAACTCTAGTTGTATCTATTTTAAAATTCCTTCATAATGTTGTTTGATGGAGATAAATCCGTTTTCAATATTCTCTGCCTTCATCGCATCTTTATTTTCAAGATAACATTTTATCTTGATTTGATCTTATTAGACAAATCCATGAAAATAGATAATAAATTCTCGTTCTTATTTTGAAATATATCAATTCAAATAATTACTTTGTCTTGAGATAAATCCCATAATATTTGTGTAACGCCCTAAAATAAAGACATTACAATCCACCACGTGTTCTTCTCCTTATAAGAACACACCAAGACTATGAAATACTAATCCACATATATATTAAAAATATTACTCCAATACTCACATATAAAAGGTACATGTTAAAAAATTCATCATATAAATAACTTTTGAATTAACTTGTTGGCATAAATTAAAGCCAACATCATCCTGACTTATAACTTAATTGAAAAGCCTTATAAAGAAATCTTAAACTCATAAAGTAAATAAAATCTTTCAAACTACTTCATAGATTATTAAATCATCTTCCTATCACTATGTATCCAAAATCTACCTCTATTGATCCTTAGCAGAAAAGTCAAGTTCACTATCGCCATCCCCCTGATCTACAAAGATCTCATATCCAGTGAGATTATAAATCATCTTATCTTTTCCTGTTCTTGAAAAATGAATGGAATGAGCGAAAACACTAGTACGCAAACCACAAAATAAATGCATATGCACACGCAACATATATATCAAATGCAACTTATTCTAATGCAACCAATTATATTATTATCTTTATTAAGCCAGTCAAACAACATAGTTTAGAACTATGAATCCCTAGTGCCAAACTTAGAGTAACTCAGACTCCTGAAAATCAACCAACTTCTGAAAATGGGTAATTATATTATATTGGTGTTGGAGAATCATCCACACACCGCGGCCTCTGCTAAAACTTAATCTAGCAGAATCATTTCTATGCACGAGTCAACTCGGGACAACCTCATACATAGATCATCAGGATACCTTGTTAGTATCACACTCTGTGTGGTCTTTACTAACCAAAGCTAAACACACGCAGCAACCATAATTTCTTATTGTCGTATAAAATTAAGTCAATATAGAATTCTGATTCTACATTACATGTAACAAACAAATCTAAAGCTACAAGCACATACAACAAACAATGAATGGTTGTACCTGATTTTGCTTTAGGAACAGAACCAAAATTCACCGAAACACCTTTCTTCTATAAATGGTAAAGCCACAAAATCCTCAAACACCACAATTTAGGATTTTCTTCCAAAACTCCAAGAACTTTGATTCCTAACAACCAATACAAAAACTTTAACAAAAGATCATATTTTTAGATCATCTAATGGGTTGAAAGAATCAATCTCACCCGTTTTCCTTGTTTATGGAATCAAAAAATTTTCAAAAGATTAAAATTTTCCTCTACAATTCCTCTAAACCCTAGAATCCATTCATTACAAATTAAACTAAAACCAATAAAAATCACTCATTTTTAATCATAAAGGTTAAGAACATATAAACTTACCTAGAATTGACTCTCAATTCTCGATCACCAAAAAATCAGATTCCAACTCAATTAGGGTTCCTCTTCCAAAAGTTCCTTCAAAACCATAAATAATACTCTATGAAACTAATACATCTGTAAAATCCGATAGAAGAAAATATGGATCTGATTACTTGATCTGGATTATAGAATCCTTTTTAACGTTAAATATAGATCTCTAAGATAATCAGGGTTTTCTCCAATTCTCCTTTAAAACAGTATAAAAACTCTAAGAACTTGATAGATCTATGAAACCTGAAGGAAAATTGATGATTTTATTACCTGATCTAGATTACCAAATCATCTTGACAGCAATGAATACGCTAGAGGATGTTTGCTAGGTTTAGGGTTATGTTGGAATAGCGAGCAAAGAAGAAAGATATAATAAAAATCGTAGCTTTTCATTTCCTTCACTTTACATACGCTGGCAGTTTCATATGTATGCCAGTAGCGTAGAAAGTTAGGTCGATAGTGTTTAGCCAGCTTAGCCTTGTGCCCATTTGATTTCCTCTCCGTCTCTTCGTATCCTCTCACGTATCTGATAACTGACAAAAGTAATTAATTTAAACATTAGGATTGAACATAAAACCCTCTTGTTTTATATCAAATGACGTCTTTGGCCTTCAGTATAAAATATTTATTTGTTTATTACAATATGACTTTGTCTTGAATAAATACTTCCGTTGATGGGAGAGAATCTAAAAATATTTGAATCCCCTAAGATATAATTCTGAATTTAGTGGAATCAAATAAGTATATTATCCTAAATATATATATATTATCTCGAAGCTAGGTCCTAAATTTTTTTTTTTTATATTTTTTTGAAAAAGTAGATCTTCTGTTTGAGAAGATGAGCAGTAACTTCTGGTTGAAAATACTTGTTCTTCAAAAGTTCCAGTGAAAGTTCTGGAAAAAGTTCTGGTTTTCTAAAAATATTCCATCCTTAACTTAACCTTCTGGAGAACATTTTGTATACTTTTTTATTTCTTGAAAAACTCTTTGTTAAAGATGTTTTTTTTCTCAATTCTTATATATTCTTTCTTTATGATAAGTAAAGCATGTAAACCATCGATATACAACATCATTTACCCATTCATCTTGTACTCATCATTTTTCTCTAACTTCTGTGAAAGGCTCTATAGGTTCTTGTCTAAAACACAACACAGACACACACACACACACACACACACACACACACACACACAAATTCTGCACACTAAATAACATCATGAGTTTCTTAATTATTTTGTTATCATCAAAACTTTAGTTAATAGAGAATCAACAGTTTAGTAATTTCTTTTTTTATATGATTTTGAGTTTGCTTTAATGTTATATGATTTTAGTTTTATTAGTGCTTTAATATTATCACTGTCCAGCTTTATTGTTATACTCTGTTCTTATATTCTATTATTTAATATTATGTTTAAATTTAAATCTCTGTCTTGTTTAATATTAGTTTTTTTTCTTTTCCTTACTTTTTTTACTTAGCTTATGCTGTTTATATTGTTGTTTAATTATTGTTTTATACTGTTTAATTTTAATGATTATCCAGCTTATATTTTATGACTCTTATGCTTATATATATGTTACAGAAAAAACATATTCTATTGAAGAAATCCTAAATAATATGTTTGATTATGGATGGTTTATATAAATGTTGTTTATAAAGGAATACATAAGGAAATCAAAAGGCTAAGGGATATTATAAGGAGAATAAAAGGATACATAGAAAACTTAAAAGTCATTTGGAGTCACATTTTGAGGACCCAAATCCAAGGAACAGGGACTTTATATGTATATCACAAAGGACAAGGATATATAGTAATTTATATAATAATTATAATTTTATGAAGAACTAAGGCGCATAATAAAGGTTTGCGAAGATAATATAATAAGGTTCACAGGATGATGTGGTTTTAAATTTTATGTTTATTTGATATTCTTTTATAATAGCTAAATTACTGATATAGTAGATAAAATAGTGATATTATCGATTGTTAATAAATTCCACAGCATTGATGTTTGAAGATTATGACACATAGATATGTAGAGTATATTAAAAAATATAATGAACAATAAAAGGATATAAGTATTTTGTGAAAGTTATAGAAATAATTTAGAAAGGATTAATGGGCAAAGGAAAGAATTAGAATGAGATTAAAGAACCATCTACATGTTCATAATATAACATATTCTAAATATAATTTACATAAGGAAAAAGAAATAATTAGATATAATGAACTTATAAGGTATTATGAAGGATTGATAAGCAACATGATGCTGATGCATAATTTTCTTGAATATATAAAGGATAAAAACCAAAGGATAAAAAGTTAAAGATCACATAAAGACAGAACAAGAGAGATTAGAATTCTGGAAAAAGGATATAAAAAGGATAAATTATTATGAAGGTTATCATAAGTATGATAGGAGCACAAGTTTTGATAAATTATAGGAAGTATAGTTATGATAGGAAGCTTTATGATTTCTTGCAAGTATAGATAATTAGAAATTTAAGTGTAGAAAAGAGTAAAAGTTAATTATACAGTTAGGTTTAGAAATAGAAGTTAATCTTACAAACTTGAATGAAAAAGTTAAGGAAGTAGAAAGAGTTCATACACATCGACCAGTTTTTTAGCAAAGGATACTATACATATATATCTAAAAGAAGTTTTGAAATTACCTTACAGATTTAAAGGACGAGAAGGCATAATTGAATTAGGAAAGCAGTTAAGTCAAATTAGTTTAGTAAATCCTTGCATATTACTTAGCACAAAACTTCATGAGTAGTAATTTTGATTGGTTAAATTTAGAAATCAAAGATAAAGAGATATAAGTAGGAAATAATATTTTTCTTATCTTTGTTATTTTAAGCATTCACCGCTTTTCATTAAGATCACGAGCAGTTAAATAGCATAGTAGACTATTAAATCTTTTAGCACATCCGTTCACAAGGATGTAGATCTCATACAAAGCTCACAACTTCTTAGAAATTAGATGAAAGGAAAAGATAACAAGTAAAAATAGATAAGATTGACTATAATAAAGCAAACATAAGTTAACATAGAAAGGAAATTGAAGCAGTTAGAACATATAAAGGCTATAAGAAAGCACAAAAGAAGAAGTAAAAAGAAATCATAATCTATTAATAAAGGAGTTAAGAAAGAAGCAACAAGTTAACAGATTTAGAAAAAGTACATAAAGAATGGTACAGGAAATAAAGAAGACATTCTTAGGATGACCAGTCATGGTGGTTTAGATGTAGATGAAGACTACATATTTGCCTTAGAAGACACAAAAGAGTTTGTACAACCACCTAAAGGGTTTTGTGGAAATATAGAACCAGTAAATGATGTCATAATGAAGGGCCACAATTAGACAAAACAATATAATTATAGCATTACTGGTGAGGCTTCATCAAAAGGCCACAGTTTAAGTCATAGCTTAGAAGAAGTCTTGAAAAGAAATGGTACAGAAGGAAATAGTTATAATCACCAAAAGGAATTAGAAGAGATAATATGAAGACTAGAAAGGTTACCAGTTGAAAAGAAAGAAGGAAATAAACCAAAGGCTTATTTTATGAAAGGAGAGTGGAAGTCTCTTTCAAAATGAACATGTTTCAAGAATTACAAGAACCATAGAAAACTAGGTAGTAAAGAAAAAGTGAAGAAATGAATAACAGGCAAGGTGAAAAATATAACAGGCAAGACAATGCAAGGTTTTTAGAAAGGCTTAGACCATTCACAGGAGAATCTCATGTTTTACAATCCCCAAGACCTAGTACAAATTCTGTAGAAACAACCTCGAGAGTAGGGATGTTATATAGAATAAACATTGGAAGAAGAAGACAGAAAAACAATATGAATACATTTAAAAGAAGCACTAGACATAGACAAGGATGTTGAGATTTATTTGAACCATGCTATTACTCTATTGAATCCCAGAAGGTTGTACCAAGCAAGAATCTTAAGTTGGAAAACAGGTTGTTCAGGTCAAAAAGAGAAGAAAAGATTTCAATCACTACAGGATTTCAATCACTACAGGATCATTAAACATAAGGTTAGTCACAAAAAAATCTTTAAGGCAGCTGAAGAAGTCAGGAAAATTCTAGTCCACTTGGGCTAATTGTCATAAGAGTCAGAGGATTAACAACAAAAATAGGAGGAAAGTCCTAGTAATGTAATGGATAAATCATGGAAATGTGATATAAGAAAGGCCATATTTGCAACCATAGAAATAGATGTAAACAATGGAAAGGGTGTAAGCCCTTGGATTTTTCGATAGTTTTATTAACCTCTATTAACCGGAATCAAACAAAAACCCTAATACCATACAAGTTAAAACAATGTGTTTTTATCAGTAATCCCGCCTCTTAATCCTAGAACAAAAATCAAGATAATCATAGATTATGGTCCATAGTAATAAGCGGAACATAAAAGATCATATTCATAAAATTAAAGTTCATTTTATCCGAAGGGATCGTTTTCAAAATTTTGATACGGATTCACGAAATGGTAAAAATATTCCAATAATACCGTTAGACTCATAATTATATGAAGATTCATAATATAACAATTTTAGAATTTTTTTTATAAACTAAAATTATCATATATAACATTTCTACACGTATTTTAATTACTACAAGTACTTTTGTCTTGTTACTTCACTACTATTCATCTATCTCTACTTTCCTTTAATCTATACACCTATTTTTTTACAATTTTCATTTCCAATACAACTTCACATCTCTCGCATCTTACTTTTTATTAACAAAAAATACAAAAAATAAAAATATCTCCCTCCCTCTCTCTCAAATAGTGCCAGCCCCCTTCCCTTCCACTCATATTTTTATTTAATTTTACTGAGTTAATTAATAAAAATTATCCTCCACTTTTTCCTATAAAAATACCACTCCTTTCTTCCATTTCCTTTGCACATTTCTTACACTACCATTACTATCACAAATACTCTCCAAAAGTTCTCTCTATTTTTCTCTTCTTCTATAGGTAATAATCTAAGCTTTCTTTATGTTCATTTGCTTAATATGAACATAGTGTTTTTCTAACCCATGGAGATTAGGAAAGCAACAATATTTTCATACTTATTCTTGTCATACCTAAACTTTAGATATGATATTATTAGTAGATTTATCTTTATATTCATGCAACTTAGCATGAACATAGTGTATGTTTTCTAAAAACCATGGAGGTTAAGAAAGCAACATTATGTTCATATTTTGTTCTTGTTCATATTTATGCTTTATTATTTGTTTTTACTATTATGCTCATATTGTTGTTATTGCTCTTATATTATGATTTTTTTCCTTTCTTTCTTTTTCTTTTCTTTGGACTAGTCTGTTCTTAGTCCCGGGAAGTCTTGATGAAGCAAAGGCTCTCAATACTTGACTAGGAAGCCTTTATAAAGCTAAGGCTCCAAATACTTGACATTATTATTATGCTTATTTGTTTCTTATATCTATTATCTTATCTTGTGATATCCTTATCTTTATATAAAGTACATAATCATATCCATGCATAGCTAATGTGTTGTTGTCCAAATAAAAAGAGATCTGTTTATATAAGACTAAATGCTTGAAATTTTGTTACTTAACAAATAATTTTCACCAAGACTTAAGAAGTTGTTTTCAACAAGTTCTTTTTCAAAAAAATTATATAAAGCTTATTATGAGATTTCAAACTATTAACAAAGAAAATTTCTTTAAAAATATATATAAATAAATAAAAATAAAACTTGTCAACAATCTAAGAAGATAAATCCTTAAAACATAAACTCATTTTTCTAAAATATAGATATAATAAGGAAATACCATCAAAAACATTAAGTACTACTTAAAAAAACTTTAGAAACTCTATTTTCAAATTTCTAGAAATAAAATTAGTAAATAACTTAAAAGGACCAAACTTTATTTTTGATAAACTAAAGAATGAAATATAAAACACTAAATTATGATAAACTAAGAATTTATGAGTTTTATTCCAACCCCATAAAGGAAAGTTTAACAACAAATCCAATTTTTCAAAACATAGGAAAAGTTGTTTTATAGAAAATAATTAAATTAGATAACACATATAGCATCATGCATAAATTATGAGTCTATTTATATACCAAAGGAATTCTTTTCAACCATATACATATTTAAGATTTACTTAACAAGTTTTGAGTAAAGAAAGGATTAGAAAATTTGTTTTTAAAAGGAGGGAATTTTCCTGTGAATCTGTACCCCTCTGATCCAAGACCCAAATGATTTTTTATAATGAAAATAACCTTAGAAATGGATAGATTTTTTCGAGTAGGTAGAAAACGATATATAATATGTGAAATTCCAAGTTAAAATGAGCAAGTTATGACCATTTTAAGTTGAATTTCCACAAATCTGATTTCTACCATAATTAGAAGATAGATTTAGAAACTTTAAGCAGAAATTCTATGAAAGACTCATTTTAGGCTTTTTTAGGTGAAGGAGGAACCAATATCGCTTTCCGAAGGATTATTTCGACTAGGAGCGATCGTCATGGAGTGAGTTAATCCCTTACTAATTACGTTTCCTTGAATGTGTTGTAAGTAGTGGCATTAGAGATTAAGGAAAGATAAAAAGAAATGTTGTGTGAATTAGATGCATGTTAAATAAAGTGGTTGTTGAATAAAAAGATAAGTATATTGAAAGAAGATTTGGTGAATAAATCATGTTCTCTTGCTATAGTATGATGAATATTATGTTGGTGACTCTTAACTTGAAAACTTACAATAATTAGATAAACCAATATTAAAAATGATTCATGCATGAAATATTGTGAGTCGCATTATTTTTCGCTACTATTCTTCGTGTAGGGAAACGAGAGTTGTAATGGTGGCTAGTAGTAGCTGGGAAGCCTACATGGGCAAGTAAGAGCTGGTAAGTATATAAATATTGATGATCGAATGAGCCGGTAACCACTCAAAATCTATGCTACATATGGTTTTCAGTTAATCTTGTGTATTTTGACTGCTCAAGTGATTATTGCATATACATATGATTATCTAAAATATTTGTATGTTTTATGAAAATATTTTGAAGAAGGGTTATCTCACTAAGCTAGTTTTGCTTATACTCCTATAGCTTTTTGTTACATTTTGATTACTTGTGGATGGCACTAAAGCCTCTTTAGTCAGGTATGAGCCAAAGTTACTAGGAGTTTTTAGAAGAAATTTGCATATTTAGTTTTAGGTGTAGACTTCTAAGAAAAATCTCTGTAGTAGGCTTTTGGTATATTTATGTATGTGATTAAGTTGGCTAGAATAACAGGATTTAAGAACGGGTGAATGCCCCTAAGAAGTTGTAAGAAATTGAACTTAATGATTATTATGATGTTATCTTTACAAAAATTCTTGCTTGCTTTTATTACCTACTTAAACGTAATACCCCTTTGAGTCTTCTAATATTTTAAAAGCACGCCTTGCATGTGATATCAAAGCTCTTGTGTGACTAAGGTTGTCATTCATTAGCTTTAATATTAGGTATGGTGGACTGCCACGTTTAGGGTATTCTTCGAAGCTTGACAAACAAATTGTTTTACTGTGCACCTAATTTTATGGTTTCAATAAACAACTTTAGCAATATTGAAATAAGGCTTCAAAGGAAAGGATATGAAGATCACATAGGCGAAAACTTGCTTATAGATATTGGCTTTAATTGTAAAACAACAAATAATAGTGAAATATCTTATAAGCTTGACATAAAAGGAAGCATAGATGCAATGGCAACAAAAAGAATAAAGATGATAGAGCCCATGGAAATAGATTCTTCTACTTTAGAAGGAGAAAAATGGAATCTAAATAGGAACATGGCAAGTGAGACACAAAGAGTTCCTATAAGAAGTTTGATGTATCTAAACCCAGATGGCACATACTCATTAAGATTTAGATCTTATGATGACATACCAAGATCTATAGGAGATGAGGATAATGAGTTAGAAAATTTTAATCAAACACTAGAAGAAAGAGGAACATTAGGAATAATGAATGTGCTAGAACAAATAGACATTTCAGGTTGGAAAGGAAATAGAATGTCAACTTCTAGTTGTGTTGATGACACAATTAGGAAGATAAAGGAAATGGAGAAGTATCTTAATACTAAATACAATTCCCATGCACAAGAGATAAAGGCTAATTAATGGAGTCTTAAAAATAAAGACAAAAAGGCAAATGATGAAGAACCATTAAGGCCAATTCAATATTGGAAAGACGGTTTTTCGATAAGGCATGGAAAAGATCCCATTCCTTATGAAATATGGTTAGAGGAAAAAGGAATTTTAGGATAAATGCAAGAAGTAAGGTTTTAAAAGAAAATAGAAGAAGAAGATGTTTACTATTTGGAAAAGAAAATCAAGAAAAAGAGATTTTGTTAGAATTAGCAGATGAAGTAATGCAAATAGAGCAAGATTTTGAGATAGAAACAAGATTACAATGAGATATTGAAACCTTAACACATGTTTCTAAGCATGTTGTGATGGATAACAATGAAGATATAGGGTCAAATATAATTCCGTTTGTTGTAAAACATAGAGGACAAGACATGTGGGAAGGAATTCCAAGCAGAGTACCTTATACTCATTATGTTGAAAAAGAAACATGAGACATGATGTATAAAGGAAAAAGGATGCCATTTGAAACATTAGATAAAAGGAATTTGATAGACAATGGAAGAATCCTCAATATAAGTGCACATGATCCATAAAGTTGGGACCATTGGTAGATAATTAGACACAAATGGTTGTCAGAGCATGGAGAGACAGTCTTTTAACAGAAGTCACAAATCAGATGTACATATATTTAGAGTCTTTTCTAGGAGAAACAGCAAGAATAATATGGGAGTCTTATAAGAAAAGTTTTCCACAACATATAGCCACAGAAAAAGCTTTAGGAGCAAATCCATACAATTTTTGTAGTAAGATAAGAGTAGTATTAACAATAGAAGCATTATAGATTGGCAGATATAACCAACAAAGGGATGCTATAATGAATTTAGAGCAGTTACAAATAAGGATTGGTACTTTGTCAAAAGGTATATACATGAGTTTTTCTTTAATTGCATCATTGATGGATGCTATTATGAAAAATTGATAGTAGAAAGAATCCTCAATATAAGTACACATGATCCGCAAAGTTGGGGACCATTGGTAGATAATTAGACACAAATGGTTGTCAGAGCATGGAGAGACAGTCTTTTAACAGAAGTCACAAATCAGATGTACATATATTTAGAGTCTTTTCTAGGAGAAACAGCAAGAACAATATGGGAGTCTTATAAGAAAAGTTTTCCACAATATATAGCCACAAAAAAAGCTTTAGGAGCAAATTCATACAATTTTTGTAGTAAGATAAGAGTAGTATTAACAATAGAAGCATTATAGATTGGCAGATATAACCAACAAAGGGATGCTATAATGAATTTAGAGCAGTTGCAAATAAGGATTGGTACTTTGTCAAAAGGTATATACATGAGTTTTTCTTTAATTGCATCATTGATGGCTGCTATTATGAAAAATTGATAGCAGAAAAATTGTTTTTAAAGTTACTAGAGCCATTAGGAGAAGAAATGTACAAAGAATGGAAAGAAAAGGTCGAACTAACTGTAAGAGAAGAATTAAACAATGGTAACCTGTTTATTTAAGAACATTCTTGAAATATCATTTACCATTGTTAAATAGGAGTTACAAGACATAGAGAATATAATGATGAACACAAGGAAAACATAAAAGGTTGTAGGCATAATTAGACTCAAGGAAGTGGATCAGAAGACCATCCATGCAAGTTTTGTTCTGGATATCCGATAACCAAACTTAGGTATCAGTGTAGAAACTGTATGATGTAATCTTGTAAAATATTACTGGAACAAAGGAATGAAAGGTTGTAGTTTAATGAAAGGTTTATAGCCAATAGAAGTTTTCAACAGGATGCAATAGGAGAAAGGATAATGAGAATTGACAATAAGATAAACATGATAGAAAAACAAATATAGGGAATAAAAGAAAAGGATAACAATTTTAGAAAAAGGAAAGCCAAAGGACAATATGAACAAATGGATAATAATAAGAGAAGAAGGAGATGGTCATGAAGATACAATAAGAAGCTTATGGGAGTAGCCAACACATCTTTGGAAAGGATGAAATGATTAAGGAGTTAAAGATGTCAAGCCTAGAAGAAAGGCATGTTACAAAATTTGTAGGTATATATATTAGGACAAGGTTATTTTTTAAGACACAAACAATAGAACTAGATGCATTAATAGATACAAGTAGTACTTGGAACATGGTCGATGAAAGGATAGCACCTATAGATGAAGTATAACAAATGGATAATAGTAGAGTTAGTTCAGATATACATAGAAATAAAACAAAGGAATGTTGATGTATAAGAAACATAAAGTAAGTTTTTTTACAGGGGAAGAATGAATTGCACATATGCATAGTGGAATGATACGATTATGAAATTTTGTTAGTTCAAAAATTAGATATATAATAGGATTAGATTTTTTTTTTTAAGTAATCACCATGGTATCTTGATCACTAGATATACGGTAAATATTTTAAGATTTCAGCTATAGTATATCAAAATTATTTAGAAAATATAGAACTAGATATCAGATTGTCGAAAAGGCATACTGAAAAGGATTGCGAATGTCAAACGTTAGGAGAATGTCAAGAAAAGGAAAATGGTAAAAAAGAAATAGAGGAAAATTCAAAGGAATCAGAAGAATTAAAAGAATTCTTAGAAGAAGAAATTAAATGAAAAAAAATAGATATATAAATGAAAAATGGTAAAATGAGAAAAAGTGTACAGAATTTTAGAAAATTCATGTTTGAAAACAGGTTATCCAAACTTGATCAAATCATTAGTAGCCTGGAGAAAGAAGAAATTTTTGGCGAAAACCCAACAAGGTTTTGGAAATGAATAAGATAATATGTAAATTAGATATAATAAATCCTAGATTAAGAATTTATTCTAGAGCAATAGAGTGTGACAATTTAGATAGAGAAGATTTTGAGATGCATATAAATGAATTGTTAGAATCAGAGGTCATAGAAAGGTCGACAGTCAACACAAAAGTCTTGCATTCTTTGTCAAAAAAAGGAGTGTAATAGCTAAAGGAAAGTCAAGGATGGTAATAGATTACAAGAAATTGAATGATAATACAAGGGATGATTCTTACAATTTTCCTAACAAAACTCAATTAGTTAACAAAATATAAAATTATTACATATTCAGTAAGTTTGATTGTAAGTCAGAATTTTGGTAGGTAAAGATGGATGAAGAGTTCCAACCATGGACTGCTTTTACCTATCCACAAGGACATTTCCAACGAAAAGTCATGCCATTCGGTTTAAAAAATGCACCTTCAATTTTTCAAAGGAAAATGGACATAGCTTTTCAAAATTTAAAAGATTTCACTACAATTTATGTGGATGATGTTCTCATTTTTTCCAAAAGTGAACACAAACACATACGTCATTTGAAAATGGTACTTTCAGAATTTCAAAGACAAGAAATGATAATAAGCACAAAAAAAGTATAATTGTTCAAATGGAATATTGTATGACCGAAAAAAAAAATGGAATATTGAATTTTTAGAAATAGAAATAGGATAAGGAAAAATCAAGTTATAGGAACACATAATAAAAAAGGTGATAAAATTTTCTGAACAAATGAATAAAAAGTAATTACAGGTATTTTTTGGTTTACTAAATTATGCAAGACCTTTTATAAAGGATTTGAATTCTTTAGTATGACCATTTTATAACAAAATTTCAGGTTTTAAAAGTTTGTCTCAAAAAGACATAAAGAAAATAAGAAAAATCAAACAACATATCAAAAGGTTATCAAAATTAATATTACCTCCACACACAGATTTTTTGATTGTTGAAAGTAATGGATGTGATTTAGGATGAAAAAGAATTTTGTTAAGAAAACCTCATAAATATGTTGATAGCAAAATTGAAGAAATTTGCAGGTACACAAGTGGAAATTAGGGCTCCAGTAACAAGAAGCTGGGTTTTGGATTTCGGCTTTGTCATAAACCAACCATGTTAAAAACCATTGAGAGAAAGACGTTAGTGAATAATGTACATAACGTGTATAATATATACGAATGTAAATGCCAATAATTAGTTAACACCTAATAACCATAATTAGTTAACACCTAATATATATATATATATATATCATGCATTGAATATTTTCATGCTAGCCTAACCCTGGTGTACTGGCGCCCACAGATTATGGGATCGAGGTACCAAGAAACGGCCTATAAGGGCACACATTCAGTGCATGCTGAATCTGAATAGAATTTGTATTTGTTTCTATTGTTTTTTTCTTTTTTTTTTTCCTTATTTTCGAGGTTTAAAATACAATAACTTCTAGATTAAAAATCAAATAAATTTAGCGCTTGTTTTATAAAATTTGAAAGTATTTGCATTCCTATTTTAACAAAATTCCACCTGTCAAATGTTGCTGAAATCCTTTAATTTCTTCTTGGATTCTATTTTTATTTTCTGAATATAAACCTATAATTCCTTGTTCTGTTTTATCCAATTGTCTTAAAAGGCATGAATTTTCTTGACTGCTAACTTCACTACTAGACTCTGTGTTTATATCTGCCTCTGTTAGTCTATCTATAGCTTGCCAATATTCAAAATGATTAAATGTTCTTCTTCCACAAGAAAGTGTCCTATTAGTCTTTCTAGCCTTAACCTTTATGGAGTCCAATTTGAGGAACCTACTTTGTGTTCTTCTGAATCTGATTCTGCTGCTTCTGTGATCTTCTTCTTCTTCTTTTAATGATAAAATATCTTCTACTGTATATCCTAATTTGTCTACAAAATCTTCTATTTCTATGTATTCTATTCTTTCTTCTATTTGCATAGGTATTATTATAACTATCATATATTGGTTAGGATATATTCAATTCGTTTTGTCTTTCCTTTTGTTTCTTTTAATCTATAATCTAAAAAAGTTCTCCTTCTTTTTAATATGTTCAAGAGACTATGTAATCTTATTTCAATATAACTATATCCTCCTGTTATATGATAATTAAAGGATCTTAGAAATAAAACAGTTCTCTATATCTGTCGTAACTCAGTTCTTTTCAGCCTAGAAGACATAGTTAATTATGTTTTATAGAAGCTTTTTACCATAAATAGTAATATAAAATAAACATAATATATGTAGTAATATAAAATGATTATAATATATGTAGTAATATAAAAATGATTATACATGCGGTAATTTAGTAAGGATTATGACCAGTTGTTCAAACAAGATTGATGTTAGTTAAGGAAAGATATACTAAAATGTTTTTAATTCTTGTAAGACTTTAATGCTACTTGATACTTAAAATTGTTATCTTTATCTAAATATATGATTATACATGCAATAATTTAGTAAGGATTATAATCAGTTGTTCAAATAGAGATTAATATTAATCAAGCAAAGATATACAAAAATGTTTATGCTACTCGGTACTTGAAGTTGTTATCTTTATCTAAATATCTTAACTTATGATACCTTCTTTTTTTCAAGTAATCTTAATTTTTATTTTTTTCACTCTTAATTATCTATTCACAAGAGTCACGGACCTTTTGGGGCTTTCCCATAGGCCATAGGTCTTTCTTAGGAAGGAGAGAGAGGGTTTCTGTTCTACTCTTATTTTCTAATTGTTATATCCACATGGGATAAAAGAACAGAAAGTGTTCTTAAATTTTTAGCAATTTAGTATCTAAATTTTCATTTTTAGTAATTTAATTTTTTTTTAAGTTACTATCTCTGTTAACACGAAAATTAGCACTTTTACATTTTTTGCTTTTTTTTTTTTTGTATTTTAGTGTCTATTTTCTAGTTTTGATTGAATTCTAGTGTCCATTATTTACCTTTTAATGCATTTTAGTGTATATTTACCAATTAATTTATTAAAAATTAATATTTAACTTTACTCAACATTTATTTATTAATTCATTAAAAATTAATTTTTTACTTTAATTGATATATTAATTTAGAAGTAAAAAGATAACTATTTATTTTAAATGATTTAATTGTGGATAATTACTTTGATATGATCTTTGATTTTGACAAAAATCCTCAAACGTTAAAAAACTCTTTATCTCAATTTTATTTGAAAATAAGATCTAATTATGTGTACAAAAATACATAGTCCAAATAAAATTTTGAAATTGTGATATTTGCAAATTACGTGGTCTTATCTATACTATTTATTAAGCAAATTCTAAACTGTGGTGCCAAAAAATATTAATCTTATTTTATTTTTTCCTATTTTATGACGGTTATAGGTGATGGTTATAGCCCCTCTCTCCCCACTCTCTATCTTTCTCTCTCTTTTCACCCTAGATTAAAAAATATTCTTAAACTATTCCCACTCGTTAATTTTTTTTTTCGACATACACATCCTTTTTAATTGTTCCTTTTTCCTTCTTTTTTTTATACATGCAGTGCTGTGTCCTATATAGATTTATACTATTTATTAAGCAAATTCTAGATTGTGATGTAAAAAAATATTAATCTTATTTTTTTTTTTATCTTATGGCGATTATTGGTGATGGTTATTGTCCCTTTTTTCCCACGCTCTCCCTTTCTCTCTTCTCTCCACTGTGGATTAAAAACCGTTTCTTAACTGTTTCCACTCTTTTTTTTTTTTTTTTTCCACATACACGTCCTTTTTAACCATTCTTTTTGTTTTTTCATATACACAATACGGGTGTGCGGTGTGCTAATAACATGAACTTACACATTTATATTATATTATTTCTTTAGATATTTTTGGCAATGTTCCTAAAAGGACCTTATAAGGGATTTATATTAGCTAGCTTACGTGTACCTAGGTGGGCGAAAATAACTCTTTCAAGTTACTTTGACAAAATTGTTACACTCACTCAAGTCTAGATAGGCAGTGGCTTTATCCTCAAAATGAGAGAACTGAATTAAATCTTCCTTCCGAGTGGAGGCTCTTGTTGGATCCTGATTAATCCTGGAGGCCAGGTCGAAATTTATCCCTTGATAATATCTATTTTTAAAAATTCATAATATAATAAAACTAGACAAGTCTACCTATGATAAATGATGATTTTTTTTTTATAGTACAAGTTTAAGTTTAATTATTTATTATAAAATAATATGCAATACGGACCTTTGAACAACTATAAGTTTACATTCTACTATTTACAAATTATGGGATCTCAAAATTTGAACAATCAACACTATAATACCGTTAAAGACATAACAAACTTCTATATCATCTAGAAGTATATTATTCGAAAAATTAAAAAATTTGCAGTTCAAGGTTAAATGATATTTAGTTTGGAACTTATAAGCATTTTAAAATTTATATGTTACAAATAGTTATTGGACATATACAAGATCTCATTTTCAAAGAAAAGTACATCCTGCAAGTTTGCAAATAATATAAAATTTGCTAAGAAAGTGCTGATATAAATAATTTTCTTTTAACTTTTAAAATAATGTGTAGATAAAGAACAACCAAACATCGATTCTTTAAATATTAGTTTTATTAATAACTTAAGATTAATTAAGAATAATATAGTGATTAAGAAAAGTCAAATATTAATTTTTAATAGATTAATTAGTGAATAGACACCAAAATGATTTAAAACTAGAATACATACACCAAAATGCAACATCTATTAACTTTCCTAAACTTAATTTAAGAAATTAGCATTAAATCGTTACGAATGAATGTTTAAATACTACACTGCAAAAAAATTTAAAGTACAAGCTTCTTTGTGCCGTTATCCCAAAGTCAATCAAATATTACCTAGGAAAAAAAAAATACAACTTCCATTTTATAAAAATTTATATATATTGAAATAAGAAAAATTATATGATTTTGTTTTTTTTTTAACTAGACCGTCCTATCAGTCATTTAATGATTCGTATTTATATCTAATATCCTATCATTAAGATACTTAATATGTCAATCACTATATTTATTTTAAGATCAAATTAATTGATTGGATGGTGCTATTAAAGTTACCATGAAATTAATACTAAAATCTTTGTTAATTTTTTCCTTGTTAGTTGAAAGCGGTATATTACATTAATTAAGCGGAAAAGATTGTTTCCAAATTTACATGGCAATACTTTCTTTTTTCGTTATAACAATAATTTATGTTTATTTTCATATAATTAAAGCTTTTTCACACATAATTTTTTGTTCACAAGAGCTGTGGACCCTTGGCGTCTTCTCATGTCTTGGGCTTGTCATTGGGTCCGTACTGCAGGATAGAAGTCAATCTGCACAGTTAAAAGGTTAAATATTTCCTTCTTGATAAAAAAAAAAAAAAAAAAGTCCAGGACATTTATGCCACCTATAAGAGTGCCTATGTCATGTCTAAGATCATCTAAGTTAGTACTAATATCCTCCATCTTAGACACTAATTGCTCCAACACCTCAGTTATATCGGTTTTTTTATCAAGTCTCCTCTAAAGTTGGACCATTACGGGGTTTTTCAGTTTTAGACATCTTTTTTTTTTTTTTTTTTTTTGTTGAAGAATAAAGTTTCCTCTTTAGGCAATGAATAAAGAAAAGTTTTTTTCTTTTTTTAGAAGAAAGAATAATAAAACTTGGCTCTGATACCAAAAATTGATGCATGACATGAAAACAAAGTAGTTCATGAAAAGAATGAAATATAAAATTTGCAGAAATATTAATAAATAAAATAAATTAAAAAAATATTATAATAGATATGGTGAAATATTCACCAAACATAGCAAAGAAAAGAATAAAAGAAAGGAGCTTTTTTTGAATTTTATCCCCTTGAACATTTAAGTTTCCTCACAGTGCTAGGATAATGGCAAAACTAATGTATCACAGTTGCTTCCTATCTTAAGTTGGCTTTCAACCGAGCTTTCATCTTCATGTCGATTTTCAATGGAACTTCAAAATGTAAACGGCAACCCAGAAGTTCGATTTTTTAAGCCAATCTATACATCACCCATGGTAATGATATTATCCATGGACCTCCTCTTTGCTCACGACAGAGAAAGATAGGAACAAATAAATTCCTATTCAATATAAATGGAAAAAATGTGACAAGAGAGAATTAATTGATGGGCCCATTCCATCGAAGAAATTCGTGATGACCTTTATCACCAATAAAAATGAAGGAATAATACCTTTAGAAAATTTTCTTTATTCAGAATACCAATAGGTATGTTCAAAACTGTAATAAAACGAACTATTTATAATAAAGTAAGGTAAACTATGAGCCTTACGATCTAAACTTAATCTAATGGCTATTATTCAGCCATCTAAAGATATGATAAAAGAAACCTAGTAAATCTAGATAAATCTAATAAATCTAGATACCCTTACCTATTATATCATTGATAGATAAATCTGGAATAATGAAAGTAAATAGAATATAAAACTAAATGTAAAAATCTTCATGCCATATGGGACGATGATGTTCGCATGAACTCTTATGCTTGTAGTGTTGATACACATCATTTTGTTTTGTGCAAAATTAGAAGTAAAACTGGATCACACCCTTTGAAAGAAACCTTAACCCTCTTCTCCTTCCCATAAGTGGTTAAAAGAAAGAAATAAAAGGATTCCTTTCATCTCCTTAGCTTGGGAAAATTCACCTCCAGTGAATTAAAGCTGATGTATCGCTCATAAAGATCTAGATTAATCTTCTAAAGCTCTGACTTAGTAATCCATGTTGCATTTGAAGGTGAACAATCTACCCATTTAACAAGAAAGTATCTACCTTATCTCATGATCTGATCATTAATAATATCCTCTATCCTTTCAGTCTTCCCTGTCAACTATGGAACTAGAGGGATTGGGATAGTAGGAAATGTGGTATTCAACTCATGTGAAGTGTCTGCACCGTCAGTCGTTTCATGATAAGGCAAGAGATCCTCAACATTAAAGATGTTACTAATACCTGAATCTGGTGGAAGTTCCAAGACATAAGTATTTGCACTGATCTTCTTCAAAACTTTAAAAAGTCCTATCCCTCTAGCGTGTAATTTCTTGCAAGTGCCTTATGGAAATCTTTCTGGTCTAATTTGAGCAATCTCCAAATCTCCCCCCCGAGATTCCTAATACTTGCGATGGACATCTACAGCAAACTTATGTAATTCATTGCTTAATTTAATTTTCTCTCTTATGTCTGCATGTTGGTTATGAATATGGGTAGCAAAAATTCAGTAGGTTTAGAAGGTCTAAATGTAAGTGGGAGTGGTATGAGATCAATAGGTTGTCTAAGTTGATAACCTAGCATGACTTCAAAGGGATCTAATAAACCTAGTCACTGAGCTATTATAAGCAAATTCTGCCATTAGAAGGATGTGATCCTAAGTAGACAAATGGTCACCAACCAAATACCTCAACAAGTCACCTAAAGTCCTATTAATTACTTCGATTTGACCATCAATTTGAGGATGAAACGTAGAAGAAAACTGTAATTTGGTTTGTCATGCCCCAAAGAGTACCCTAAACGTAGCAGTTCGCCACACATACTATCAAAGCTAATGAATGACAATCTTAGTCACACAGGAGCTTCGATATCACGTGCAAGACGTGCTTCCAAGATAGTAGGAGACTCAATGGAGTATTACGTTTAAACAGATAATAAAAGCATGCAAGAACTTGTGAAGATAAATATGTAATAATCATTAAGATAAAAGTTTCTTACAACTTCTTAAGGGCATTCCCCTGTACTAAAAGCTTTGCTCAAACTAAGCCATCTAAAAAAAAAAAAAACATACATGAATATAACAAAAGTCTACTTTAGAGATTTCTCTTAGAAGTCTACACTCAAAACTAAAGTATGTAAACTTCTTCCAAAAACTCCTAGTAACTTTGGCTCATACCTGATAAAAGGGGCTCCTTGGTGCCAACCATAGGTAATCAAATTGTAATAAAAAGCTATAAGGGTATAAGCAAAACTAGCTTAGTGAGATAACTCCCTTCTTCAAAGTATTTCCATAAAACATATAAGTATTTAGACAATCATATGGGAATGCAAATCACATGAGCAAACAAAACATACACGATTAACTAGAAGCCATGTGTAGCATGGATTTTACGCCCTCCATGTTGAGAGTTGGGTGGTTACCGGCCCATACGACCATCAATAATTACAGACTTACCGGCTTCTACTTAGCCATGTAGACTTTCCGGCTCCTACTAGCCCATGCAGACTTTTCGGCTCCTTCTAGCCATCATTAGGACTCCTTGTTTCCCTACACGAAGAGTAATAGCAAAAAATAAATGTGACTCACAATATGTTATGCATGAATTTTTCTTAATATTGGTTTATTCAATTATTGTTGATTTCAATTTAAAGATAACCAAAACAATATTCATCATACCTACTGTAAGAAAACATAAATCATTCATCAATTCTTCTTTCAATATACTTTGCTTTTATTCAACAACCACATCATTCAATCATGAATCCAACTCACACAAAATGAGTCTTTAATAGAATTTCTAGTTTAAAGATTCTAAATCTATCTCTACATTGCGGAAAAATCGGATTGAAGGAAGTTTCAACTTAAAATGGCCATAAGTTGCTCATTTTAACTCGACATGCATATTATATGTCATTATCTACATATTCGAAAATAACTATCCATTTCTAAGGTTACTATTACTATAAAGATCATTTGGATCTCGGTTTAGAAGGGTATAGATCTAACACGAAAATTTCTTTCTTGAAAAACAACATTTTCTAATCCTTCATTTACTAAGGCTTGTTTAAGTAAAACTAAAATATGTATATACTTGAAAAGAATTCCTTATGTATATAAATAAACTCATAATTTATGCATGATGCTATAGGTGTTGTTTTATTTAATTAATTTCCTTAAAACAACCTTTCTAGTGTTTTGGAAAATTTTGATTTATCAAACTATACTTTATGTGGTTGAGCTAACTTATAAATTTTTGGTTGATCAAAATCTAATATTTTATATTTTGATTCTTTAATTTATCAAAAGTAAGTTGAAAATAAAGTTTGGCCTTTTGAGGTTATCTACCAATTTTATTTCTAGGAATTGAAAAATAGAATTTTCAAAAGTTTTCTTTAGTAGTACTTGATGAGTTTATTCTTTGAAAATTTATTTTCATTTTCCTTGTAAGTTGATTTTCTTAAAAACTTATTTAGCTCTTGGTTTAGAAAGTTGGTAAAAATAGTATATATCAAGATTTCTTTCAAAGGAAGTATCTTTAGACTTTGAAGAAAACTTCTTTATCAATAGTTTAAAATTTTATGATGAGCTTATGTAAACTTTTTAAAAGAAATTTATTTGAAAATATTTTTCTAAGTCTTTGGGAAAAACATTTATTTAGTGATAAGATTTTATTCTTTTATCAAAAGGATTCCCTTTTTATTTGGACAACAACTTATTTTTCATGCATGAATAAGATCATATAGTTTATAAAAGATAAAGATATCACAAGATAAGATAATAAATAATATAAGAAATAAATAACCATATTAATAATAATTGTCAAGTATTGGGAGCCTTAGCTTCTTCAAGGCTTTCCAGGACTAAAATTAGACTAGTTCCAAAGGAAAAGAAAATTGTTTTGACTTGATAAGGACAAGTCTAGGACTAGAAAAACTAGTCTTAAGACAACTTGAAAGTAAATAAATTGCAAGGTAAGTAAATAAATTGCAATAATAAATGAGTTTATATGCTCTAAAAGATATATAATTACATAGATATATTTAGTTAGATATATATATATATGTATATATATATATGAACAACATAAAGGAAAATAGATTTATGAACAAGAACAAAGTATGAACATATTGTTGCTTTCTTAATTTTCATGGATTTAGAAAATACACACTATGCTTATACTAAGCAAATTAACATAAGGAAATCTTCAAAAAATATTACCTATAAAGGAAGAAAAACAAGACAAACTTTAAGAGAGTTTTTCGAGAGATTTTGGGAGAGTAATGATAGTGTATGAAAAGTACGAAGGAAATGGAAGGAAGATGTGGTATTTATAGGAAAAAGTAGAGGGTAATTTGTGTTAATTAAATAAATGGAAATTAAAATAAATTTTGAGGGAATAGGGGAGGGGCTGTCGCTACTTGTGAGAAAGAGAGGGAGAATTTTTTTTTTTTTTTTTTGTATTTTTGTTAATGAAAAGTGAGATGTGAGAGATGTGAAGTTGTATTGAAATTGAAAATTGTAAGAAAATAGATGTATAGGTTGTAAGGAAAAGTAGAGATAAATGAATAGTATAGAATAGTAATGAATAGTGTAATGTAAAGTAGATATGATTAATAAAGTATCGGTAGTAAGAAAATACCCGTATAATTGCGATATCTGATATTTTTAGCTATCGAAAAATTATAAAACTAATATTTTTGAAAACCTTATTTTTTTTTTTTATGAGTTTAATGGTATATTCAAATATTTTTACCATTCCAAGCCTCAGGACACGCTTTTCGAAAATTGTATCCCATCGGGTTCAAAACGAATCGCAGTTTAACTGATATGATATTTTTAAGTTCTCTTATGCTATTATGAACTATTCTACATGTTAATCTCTTACTTACTCACTTAGGGTTAAGAACACGGGGTTTGTCGAACTTAAACGGTTGCGTCTGACTAGAGTTTTATTGGCTTTAGGGTTTTCGGTTGGCCTTCTAATTAAGGTTTAAGCTCAACCGATCGCAAAACTTTGGGCCTTACATGGTCCTTAGTATTTTCCATAATGTTTTCCAAAAGTAGCTAACAAATTTGACATCCATATCTCTATGGTTTTAAAAATCACAATTTTACTACTCACTTGAATGCATAAAATCGATAGAATCATACAAAATCATACAAAACCGGTAAAATCACAAACACTTAGAATCATACACCTAAATTCAAAATTCGACATAAAGTCTATACTTAATTAATTTTGCACCTATTTTAATTAAAAAAAACATATAACATCATAAACTCATAGAAACGTATATTGACTCATGACTTTGACAACTATGCCTATCTAACACTATGGTTTTTGGTAACCCATGTAACCTAACCACCTCATCAAAGAATAACTTAGCTATGTGAGAAACATTTGCAATCTTACTACAACGTATGAAATGTGCCATCTTAGAAAAAACAATCAACTACCACAAAGACTGAATCATGCTTTCTAGGTGTCATAAGTAAACCTAACACAAATTCCATACTAATGTCTTGATAAGGAGAATGTCGAACAGGCAATGATGTGTAAAGACCTGTATTTTGTTTCCTATGCTTAGAAAGTTGGTAGGTACTATCACGCCCTAAGAGGTACCCTAAACGTAACAGTTCGCCACACTCAATATTAAAGCTTAAGTATGACACCTTACCTCCCAAAAGCTTTGACATTAAGTGTAAGGCGTGCTCTCACAAATTTAGAGGACCATACATGGAATCATGAAGCTTAAGAAGACAATAACATATTAAGAAAAGAGGATTCATAATATTCATTTACTTATATCAATGATCTTACAAACTTAGGGACATTTCCCTTATTCATAAATCTATCACAAGAATATTGTACATCTTATCCAACACTACACTTCATCTAGAATTTCCTTATCCAAAAAAAGATTACCTGACTGCAGAGTCCTCGTGGCCTCAACCACAGATAAGGGAACTGCAAAAGATATCTATGGGGGTATAAGCTAACAGGCTTAGTGAGAACTATTTCCATAAATAACTTCTTGTAACAAAATTTCAAACAAGTTGTTTAAGCAATCAAATGAGGTACAACATACACGTGGGCAAACAAGGCATATAGTTTTCCGGGAACTATATGTTGAATGGATTTGCGCCCTCTATTCGGGGTTTGGTGATACATAACCTCAAAACAATTAGTTTTAGTTAAAAAGATTTATGCTTTCGACCAATGTCGCCAAGCATGTGAAGTCTACTTGAATTGAGCCTTGCTTTTAGATCTTCCTTCAAGCATTTCCTTAACGCCGCCAAGCAATCGCTTTCGGACACTCCAACAAGTGTTGTTTTCCGACATGAGCTTACTATCCTTCTCACCCAAGGATAATAACCCAATGCAATGTGACTCACTTCATGGTATGCATGAATCCATTTATTTATGACATCATAAAATTATTATTATTAAATTTAAGGCGATCAAAGAATCTTATACAAAGCAAGTGTTATATTAAAACAAACATTTAAATCAATTCTTGCCTCTCTATTCTTAGGATTCTTTCAAGGAATTATTTTACATACATATCCATTTGTCTTTTCCTAACTCTAATGCAACTAAATTACAAGCACAACAAGTATAGCATTTAAAGGAAATAAACTCACGATGCCATGTCGACTATTCTTCTTATACGGATGAGTTGTTCACACACTCCACTCAATCGAAATAGTCTTCGAGATATAGGTATTCTTCCTTGAAATCACCTAGCCAAAGAAAATACTCATAATGAGTATTTCTTGATGTTTTTTCTTGAATTTTGTCAAAACAAAGTCATGAGAATGCTAAAGTTTGTGTAAAGGAAATTTCCAATTTAAAATGGCCATAACTTGTTCATTTTAACTCGGAATCGCGCATATAATATACCGATTTCTATTTACTCAAAAAGATCTACCTATTTCTAAAACTATTTTTATCAAACTATACCATTTAGGCCCCGAAACATTGGTAATAAAATTCACCACGAATTTTCTAACTCAAAAACAATTTTGGTTCAATCATTCTAAATTTATTTGATAAATACTTAGTTATCTATATAATTGAAAAATTCTCTTTTTATAGTTACTTAGCTCATATTTTATTCATACTCAAGTGTTTGTTGTCCAATTATGTTTCTTGAGTAAAATAATGTCGGTTTAGAGTTTTAGAAAAACATAGTTTATAAGAATTTATTTTGTAAATCTTTTGAAATGAATATTTTGTTTCTTTTATTTCCCAAGGATGCTTTGCTTTATTATTTTTCCCAAATAACTTTTCAAAAATAAATTTTCTTCTTTCTAAGTGCTCTATATTAGTGCTACTTTCTTCCTATTTATTTTTCCTATACAATTTTCTTTGTCTATTTGTTTGCAAAGATCTTTATTTGAAAATTCCTCACCCTTTTCTCATGTTATGTTTTTTATAGAAATCATTCTTGTACCAAAATTTATTTTTATAAAAACAAAGTGGAATAATAAGTGAAACTTTTCATAACAAAAGTAGTTTCTAAAATTGTAGTGGGTTCTTTTAGTAACTTTGAAAGGAATGACTTCATTTTTGTTAAATCATAGATTTTATATTTCATATAAACTTATTCCTAAGTGATAAAACTTTTCTTTTTATCAATTATTTTTAGAGCTTGAAAAATTTAGACGACAATCTTAATAAACATGATTTATGAGAAATAATAGCAAATAAAAATAACATAAATAATAAAGTCAAGTATTGGGAGTCTTAGCTTCTTCAAGGCTCCCAGGACTAAGAAGTAAACTAGTCCCAAAATAAAAATGAAAGAAAGAAAATTTTGTTTTGACTTGATGAGGACAAGTCTAAGACTACAGACTAGTCTTAAAATAACAAGGAATAAATAAATTGCAAAGGAATAAATAAATAAATAAATTGCATAAAATAAATAAATTGCAAGTAAGCTTATACGCTCTAAAGAATATGTATATATATATATATAGATAATAATACTTAGATATAATAACAATAATATGAACAAAAATAATAACATAAACATAAATAGATTTTCATGAACAAGAACAATACATGAACATAGTGTAGCTTCCATAACATTTACTCTTTGAAATCTCACACCTTGGTCATGTAAAGTTATAGACATGAGAAGAAGAAAATATGGAGAAAAGTTTAACTAAAGAAGGTTTTTGAAGTGTTATGTGGTTTTGGTTTTGTGTAGGTAGAAAGTTGTTTTGGAATTATTTTGAGAGAGTTTTGGGAGGATATTTGGAGAGAATTTTGAGAGGAGAATTTGAGAGAGTTTTTATAAGGAATTTGTAGGCAATAATTGTGTGAAAGAAGTGAAAGAGGAGGGGGGTATTTATAGAAAAATATGGAGTGATTTTTGAGTGATTTAAATAAAGAAAAATAAAATAAAATTGAGAGAGAGGGAAAGGGATGTGCGCCGGCCATCAAGGAGAGGAGAGAGGGAGTGTTTTTTTTTTTATTTATATTTTGTGGATTAAATGAAGTAGTAAGTAAGGTAGAGGTGAAATAAAGTTATGGGAAAGGTAAAAAGTAAAGGTTATAGGTTATGGTATTTGTAAGAGTATGTGTAAGAAAAAGTAAAAAAAAAAAATAATGTAGAATAGTAATAAATAGTGTAATGTAAAGTAGATATGACTAATAAAGTACCGATAATAAAAAAATACACATATAATTGTGATATCTGCTATTTTTACTTGCCGAAAAAATATAAAACTGATATTTTTGAAAACCTTATATATTTACGAGTCTAATAGTATATTCGGAATATTTTTACTACTCCGGGCTCCAGGACACATTTTTCAAGAACTGTATCCGATCGGGTTCGAAACGAGTTGCGGTTTTACTAATCTGATCTTTTTGCGCTTCCTTAGATAATTACGCACTATTCTATATTCTAAACTTCTACTTACTCTTACCGAGTTGCTTATTCAGGATTGCCGACTTAAGTTATTACGTCTAACTAGGGTTTTATTGACCTTTAGCATTCTGGTTGACTTCCGATTAAGTGTTTTAGGCTAAACGATTCCAAAAATTTAGGGGTTTACAGGTACGACAATGCTTCACTATTTTAGCCACATCTCCAATCATAGGCTAATAAAACCTATCCTCAACCATAACCATGGTTTTATCTCTCCCAAAGTGACTAGTTGCACCACCAGTATCTAATTCCTAAATCAAAAAGTCTCTCAAGGAAGTTTTTGGAATACATAATCTATCACCCTTAAATAAGTAACCATCCCTAAGAAAATAATCAACATGATGCCTTAATTGACATTAGACAATCCCTCATAGATCTTCCCAAAATCAAGACAAATCATATATTGCTCTTTTACCTTTTCAATTCCAACAACTTCAATAGATAAAGTACCTAATAATAAGTGCATGTGACTTAGAGCATCAGTAGGTTTATTCTCAACCCTAGCTCTACGTTTCAAAACAAATGTGTACTTTTGTAAAAACTGAACCCATTTTTCATGTCTAATTCCATATTTCTTTTGTGAATTTATATACCTAAGAGCTTGGTGATCACTATACAAGACAAATTCATTAAGCAACAAATAATGACTCCAATGTTTCAAAGCTTACACTACCACATAAAATTCTTTATCATAGGTCGAGTACCTTTGTTTTGCCTCATTCAATTTCTTACTAAAGAAAGCTATAGGATGTCCCTCCTGACTAAGCACTCTACTTATTCCTATGCCAGATGCATCATAAGCAACCTCAAACACTTTAGAAAAATTAGGTAACTTAAGCATAGGTGCTTCGATCATTCTCTTCTTAATTTCTATAAATGCTTTAGATGCACTTTTAGTTCAAGTAAGTTCCCCTTTCTTAATCCAGTTTGTAACTAGGGCCATAATGGTGCTAAAACCTCTAATAAATCTCTTATATAAAAAGTAGCAAGTCCATGAAAACTCCTAACATCATGTATACTCCTAACATCATGAATACTCTTTAGTTTAAGTGACTCAACAATTGCCTTAACTTTCTTTGGATCTACTCTTAATCCTTTACTAACACAACAAAACCAAGGAAAATTACTTGAGTAGTTAAGAAGGCGCACTTTTTCAAATTCACATAAAGTTCTTCACGTCTAAGTGTCTCAAATAATCTCCTTAAATGTGATAAATGCTCTTCTTGGGTTTTACTATAAGCTAAAACATCATCAAAATACACCACAAGAGACTTTTCTATGAATGGTCTCAATACTTGTGTCATCACTTTCATGAAAGTGGATGGGGCATTAGTCAACTCAAAGGGCATAACTAACCACTCATAAAGACCCTCTTTTGTCTTAAAGGCTGTTTTTCATTCATCATCTAGTCTAATGTTAATATGATGGTATCTACTCTTAAGGTCAATGTCACACCCCAAGGGATACCCTAAATGTGGCAATCTACCGTACACAATACTAAAGCCTAAGAACGATTACCTTAATCACGTAAATGCTTCCATATCATGTACAAGATGTACATCACAACTAAGGGAACTCATCGGAGTAGCGCGATTTACATTGATAATGATTAAGTAACAAGGTAAGGAGAATACTTATCATAGAACATAAACATGGCAAATTACAATTCTTATGGGCATATCCCTCTATCGTCTTCAGTCAAAATAAAAACGCCTCTTCGAAATTTCCAGAACACTAACATAACATACATTACTTATAAGGAACCTTACAAAGTAACTTCATTTTATGTTCCCATTGCCTTCATAAATGTTTAACATCCTTCCATGACTTTTTTAATATCATGATCTTTGATTTTAAGCCATGGATATACTTGTTTCAACAAAATCTATGGGGGTATAAGCTTACAACTAGCTTAGTGAGGTATTCCTTTTCATTCGTACCATGGTTTCAAACAAGTTCATTTAAATTTTCATGCATATGCTATGCATACAATGTAACAATCACATGATTTCACAAATATATAGTTATCTGGAAACCATATATAGAACGGATTTACCCCTCTGTATCAAAGGTTAGGGAATTGTTGATGAAGATCCTCTTACTTCTACTGCTAATCCCCAAGTCCCTATCCAAAGTGTTCAGTTGGCTCTGCTCTAAACCTCGAGTCACATTCCCCGAGTGATTTGGATTCTCTAGGAAGGAACATGGCCAGTGTCCCAGCACGATAACAACCAATCCAACTCTACGCATAGGAGTAGCAGCCTTTTGAAAGAAATGTGACTCGATGGATGCTATGTGTGAGCATTTTATTTTTCTTAAGCCAAACCTTATTAAGGTTTATTAAGGGGGTGATCAATCAATTTAGCAAACAATAAGCAGTCATACAAGTAAGTAAACAAAACTACTTAAACAGACAGTTTAAAGTTGTGATATTCTTAATTCTTATTTCACACATAAGTATAGAATCACATATATACATATCCCCATTCTCTATACATATCCATTTTTATCTTTTCTTAGTATACTAATGCCAGTACTTTATAAGTATAAGCAAGTTAACGAAATTAAGAGGAATGACTTACTCTTCATTTCGAAATCATTTTAGTTGTAGTAATCCTCAGAAGGGTAATCTCGTATCATTCGTTATCTAGACAAAAGAAATACCCGGAATGAGTATTTCGTGTAAATTCTACTTAAACTTTCTAATTCTATTTCACTATGTTCGTCAAAATCGCATAGAATGAAATTCCACTTTAAAATGGCCATAAATTATTTATTTTAATTCGGAATTTCGCCTATAATATACCGTTTTCTACCTATTTGAAAAGATATATCCATTTCTAAGGTTATTTTTGTCATATAAGGTCGTTTAAGTTCCGAAACTATAGGGTACAAATTCATCATGAAATTTGTAGTTTTCAAATCATAAGTTTGCAAACTTTTCCTTATCCACAAAAATCCTTGTACCAAAAATGTAGATAGTAATATGGTTGAAAAGGATCCTTTAATATATATATAGACTCATATTGTATGCAAGATTCTAATGGTGTTGTCTCAAAGATTATATTTCGTAAAACAATGTCTTGGTGTTGAAGACCTGTATCTTAACAATTTTTTTCATATGAATTTCATAATTTCTTGAGTTATATTTTTATTTTCAAATTTCTTTTCGAAAATAAATTTTCTCTTAACTTTGGTCTTTTACAAATTTTACTTTTAGTGATAAAAGGAATGATTTTCAAGAGTTTATTAAGTTGTTGCTAACTTAAAATAATTTGAGTTGTGCATATTTTCTCTTAAAGAAATGACTTTGATAAATAATTCTTTTTATATTTTCATTTTCCAACTTCTTTGAAAATAAACTTTATTTCTAATACTGGTCTTTTAATTCTGACCAATTTTATTTAGAAAGAAATCATGTCTTAATATTTTCTTAAGTTTTTGATAATATCTATTGTTTTTGAAACCTCTACTATTTATATTCTTTTTTTTTTGTGAAATGAGTTTATCATTTGAAAACCTTGATAAACTTTTATTTTTCTAAGTGAGTTTATAATTTAATTAGTTGATTTTATCTCAATTTATAAAACTTAGTTTATTTATTACTTTTGGTAAAAATTCCTACAAGTAAGCTTTTTGAGAAAAGTTTATTTATCAAGTAATTCCTATTAGTGAGTTTTAATAAACTTTATGTGGCGTATCATAATAAAAGAAAATGTTTATTTTGTTAGTTAACCTCTTTAAGAAAATCATCTTTATTGTTTTCTAGGAAAAATCTTAGTGAGTTTGAAAATAAAGAAAATTTTTCCTATGGTTATGATACAAAGTCTTTATTTGGTGATAGATATACATATAAGAAAGGTTGGTTTTATTTCCTTTATTAAAGAAAATTCTACTTTAGATTTTTGTTGAGATAATATCATTATGGTTATGCATGTACATAAGCATGTAAAATAATAAAAATATGAGAAAGATACCGAAAGCAAATAATAATAAGCAAGATAATAAAATATCAAGTATTGGGAACCTTAGCTTCATCAAGATAATCCGATCAAATATTGGGAGCCTTAGCTTCATCAAGAAATTTTGGGACTATGAATAGACTAGTCCCAAAAAGAATTAAAAAAAAAGGAAAGAAAATGTTGTTTTGACTTGATAAAGACAAGCCTAAGACTAGAAAGACTAGTCTTAAAATAGTATGAAATAAATAAATTACAAAACATAAAAATAAATAAATAACAAGTGAGCTTATATGCTTTATAGATTATATATAAATACATAAATATATTTAGTTAGATATGAATAAGAAGTTATAATAACAACAATAATATCATTAATAATCAACATATATATTAACATAATAACAACATAATAAAATTTGAATTTCATGTACAAGAGCAAAACATGAACATGTTGTTGCTTTTACTACTCATATGAGTTACATAACAACACCATAGTCATGTTAAGTCACATGACATGGGTAAATAAATAGGAATTGGAGTTTTACCTGAAGTGTTTATGGTGTAGGAAGAAGGTAGTGAATGTATGGTTATGTGGTTAGTAAGAAATAGTAGTTGGATTGTGTATAGAGAGAAATTTTGTGAGTATTTGGTGAAAGAGAGTTTTGATAAAGAAAAATTTTATGGAGAGTGTTTGTGTAGTGAATTTGAGAGAGTTTTAGTAGTAAAATGAGTTGTGTGAAAGAATGAAGGAGGAAAGGGGTATTTATAGAGTTTTGAAGTGAAAATTAGATGTAATTAAATTAATTGAAAAAGAAAATAATTGGGAGTGAAGAGAGAGAGAGATGGTGGACGGCAATGAAGGGGAAGAGAGAGAAAAGTGATTAAAAATTAATTTTAGAAGAAAAGTGAAAAAGAAGTTTAGTAATATGTGGTGTATAATTTTTATGGGAAAAGGAAATTGTAAGAAATAGGCATATAGGTTGTAATAATAAGCAGCAAAAAAAAAGAAAAGATAGATGAATAGTAATGAATAGTATAAAAGTACTATGAATAGTAGACTAGACAATTAAAATACTGGTAGTAATAAAAATGCGCGTATAATTGCGATATCTGTAATTTTAAGTTACTGAAAAATTCTAAAACTGATATTTTTGGAAACCTTATATTTTTACGAGTCTATTGGTATTAACAGAATATTTTTGCCACCCGGTATACCGAGGCATGGTTTTTGAAAACCGATCCCCTTCAGATCGGAAGGAACCTAAAAATTTGCAAATATGATATTTTTAAGCTTCCCTATATTATTACGAACTATTATCAACAATTATTTCCGTTCCGTTGTTTAGGGTTTAAGAGCACAAGATTGTCGTATCTTAAATAGTAAGGTTTGTTGTAAGCTTTATTAAATTTTAGGGTTTCAGTTTGACTCTTGGCTTGTTGATTTTATTCATAAGATTATAAAATTTTGGGGTTTTATTCGTATTATATTTTTAGTTCAACATCTATGGTTTATTTCATTTTATTTGTCATTAATTAATATTTTTCAGTTCTCGAGATCGTTTAACCGAGTCTAGTGTTATGGGTCGACTTAGTTTGACATTTAGTAAAAATTAAAATTTTTTATTCTAAAATTCATCAAAGAATTTAAGATCTTAGTATTTCGTTGTCGAGCATTATTTGGATATATCGTCTTGATTTGCGTATTAGGAATCGGATAGATGATTTGATTGGTGTACGCATCTTGAATCAACCGATAATTGAATTTTCTATTTTGTTTTGAGGGTTCTCTTTTTCTCAGGATTAAGAATTCTCATGTTTGACCTTATTTAGAATTTTGGTTTTAACTTAGGTTGATTTTCACTGTTTTGGTTTTTAGTTTTTGACTTCTATGATTATTTTCTAAAAATTATGAAAATTTTAGAGGTTTACAGTCAATCTTAGAGAACCACTTAGATCTTGAAAGTAAATCTAACATGTCATCTAACCTAGGGATTGGGAATCTATACTTGATAGTGATCTTATTGATAGCTCTAGAATTTATACACATTCTCTAACTTTCATCTTTCTTAGGATAAAGAGTGCAGGCACAACACATGGACTAAGACTCTACCTAATAAATTCTTTCTGCAATAGACCATCTATTCGCTTCTTTAACTCTTCATGTTCAATACGATTCATCTTATAGTGTGGTAAATTAGGTAATGTTGCTCCAAGGACTAAATTTATATGTCGTGCATAGGTGGTACTCTATCAGGAAGCTCCTCTAGGTTAAGTTCTATAAATTCTTCTAGTAAAGGTTTCACTTCTACAGCTAGGTCTGACTCTAGCTTAAAGGTACACTCCTCTACTTCCTTAACTGCTAAAGCATAAAAGGTTCTTTCCTTAGACTTAAGCTTAAATTCTTTAGCAATCAAAACATGGAGGGGTTTCTTAGAATCTATATTGACTATTCCTTTATTTGTACTGACCTTAAGTTCTTTAGGTAATGAAGAAGTGAGCTTAATTTTCGTCCCATCATATATGAACACATAGGTATTTGTTCTCCCATACTAAACCACATTTAAGCCGTATAACCAAGGTCTCCCTTAAAGAACATGAGTGATATCCGTAGAAACTATGTTACACCAAATTTTATCTGAATAGGTGGCAAAGCGTACAAGAACTAAACGCTTTTGGCTGATAGGTAATGTAGTCTTATCTACCCAATCTACCTTGTTAGGGTGAAGGTGTGGTTCAAGTTTAAGACCTAACTTAGACACAACAACTTGTGAAACGACATTCAAGTTGCTACCTCTATCAATAATTACCTCACAATTGTGGCCATTACACTTTGTGAAAGTGTGAAAGATACTAGTTCTCCTCCAATCATCTTCTTTCCTATGTTGGGTAATAAGACTTCTAACCACATTTAAATTGCTCTCTTCATAATCCGAGCCTATGTCATCCTCATCACTAACACCCTCCTTTGGAATATGATCTAGTTCCTCACAATCATCATTCTCTACTGGTTCTCCTTCCCTAACATAAAGGTTCTTAGCTGGACACTCGTAAGCAAAATAATAAGGATTGTGACACTTATAACATCTCTGACAGGATCTAACCTTAGAATTTGATACAAAAATGTTTTTACCTTTGGTATTTCTATCTTGAGACACAACAATATTACTGGATTCAGGTGCTATGGGGTACTTCTATTGATTTTGCTACCTCTTTAACTAGAATTATTACTCCTAGAAATTTTCTCCTTTCCTTGATAACTAAAGGTCTTAACCAATTTTCAATCTCTAAGGCTTGTTAGAAAGTTTACTCTAAGGTTTCATTATAGTGAGGACAAAGCTCTCTCTTAATATCCTATTATAGGCCATTCCTAAACCTAGAAAGTGCCAACTCAAGTGTCTTTGGCTCATCACATCTAATTAAAAGCTCATCAAACCTAGTTATATATTCCTCTACAGTTAGATTTCTTGCCTAAGATTAATGTATTCTTGGTAGAGTGTATCCCTATAGGACAAAGGAATGTATTTCTCCCTTAGCTTGGTTTTCATCTCTATCCAATGCTCTATAGGTTGTTGTCTTAATCGCAAAAGTTGTCGATCTACATTCGTCTGGTACAATTTGGCTTGACTTATTAATAACATCTTAGCAAAATGCACCCTACAGTCCTCTAACATCTTATAAAAATCAAAATATTGTTCCATGGTAGTTATCCAATCTATCAAAATAGCAAGGTTAAGACTCTCATTAAATGTGGGTGGATCTACTTTGATACGCTTAGTAATATCATCAACATGATTTTCATAAAATGGGTTCTCATAGATATTGCCTAAATAGTCTTCCTTATGGAAATTCCCATTTAGGATCCTATGACATACTAGGTCAACCTTATGGAAATTTTGGACTCTAGGGTTTCTTCGAAGGTGACGTCTAGGAGGTGGGCGATCTTCTAAGTTAAGATTCCTATTCGGCTAAACCTAGTCAACAACTAACCTAGCAGTTTTTGGGACATTTACACGACCTGTAAGAGTATCTACCCATTCCTAAGATCATGTAACTTGGTATTATCATCCTCCATCTTAGACACTAGTTGTTCTAACACCTTAATAATACCGATTTCCTTTGTCAAGTCTCCTCTAAAAGCTATAAAACATCTTTTTTTTTTTTTTTTTTGGGAAAAGAATAAACTTTTCTTTTTTTGTAATGAATAAAGAAAAAAAATTCTTTTTTTGAAGAAAGAATGCTAAAACCTAGCTCTAATACCAAAAATTGACGCAGGACATGGAAACAAAGTAATTAATGAAAAGAATGAATTATAAGGGTTGTAGAAATATTAATCAAAAAAATTAAATTAAACAAATATCATAATAGATATGCTAAAATATTCACTAAAGATAGCAAAGAAAAGAATAAGAAGGGTGCTTTCTCTTGAATTTTATCCCCTTGAATATTTGAGTTTCCTCAAAGCGCTAGGATAATGGCAAAACTAATGTATCACTGTTGCTTCCTATCTTAAGTTGCATTGCGATCGAGCTTTCATCTCTATGTCGATTTTCAATGGAACTTCAAAATGTAAACGACAACCTTAGAAGATCAATTTTTGAAGCTAATCTATATACCACCCACGATAATGATATTATCCATGGACTTGCTCTTTACTCACGACAAAGAAAGATAAGAACAAATAAATTCCTATTCAATATAAATAGATAAAATGTGACAAGAGAGAATTAATTGATGGGCCCATTCCATCGGTGAAATTCATGATGGCCTCATACCACCAATAAAAATGAAGGATTCGCACCTTTAGAAAATTTTCTTTATTCTGAATACTGCTAGGTAGGTTCAAAACTCTAACAAACGAACTGTTTATAACAAAGTAAGGTCAACTATGAGCCTTACGACCTAAACTTAATCTAATGGCTATTATTCAACCATCTAGAGATATGATAGAAGAAATCTAGTAAATCTAGTTAAATCTAGATACCCTTACCTATTATATCAATGATAGATAAATTTAGAATAATAAAAGTAAATTGAATAAAAACTAAATATAAAAATCTTCATGCCATACAAGACGATGACGTTGACGTGAACTCTTAAGCTTGTAGTGTTGATACCCATCATTTTGTTTTGTGCAAAATTAAAAGTAAAACCGAATCATACCCTTCAAAAGAAACCTTAACCCTCTTCTCATTCTCACAAGTGGTTGAAAGAAATAAATAAAAAGATTCTTTTCATCTCTCTTTTGTGCCATCTTCTCTCTCAAGTGATGTTTCTAGATTTTTTTGTGCTTTTTAAATGAGTTTTTTATCAAATGCTACCAAGAGTGGAAGGGGATCCTTTAATCTAGCTAAGGTATTTTAATTTAGCATTTGGTTGTGACTATTATGAATTTGAGCATGGCATCTTATTCATTTCATTATTTTTAAGTTTTTTCCTCTAATAAAGAGATTTATAAATGATTTTAATAAATAATTGGTTCATATATGAAATCAAAGTCACATATTCATGTTAGTTGTAGTTGTACAAGATGTTTTTTCCTTTAAAAGCTTGTTAAATTTCTAGTTTGACTTATGACTCGTGAAAGGATATCTTTTTATTTAGTGTTTAAATTTAGATTGGTGGTTAACCATACCATTTCACTTGTCAACTTAAAAATTTTTAGGGGAAATCAATAGATGAGCAATTGATTGATTCTCATTCTCTCTTGCAATGTAGGTAACTATACCCTCTTCTTATCAAGTGATTATCCATCTAACATGTTGGCTAACGTTGTACACATGTGAGTCAACTGGTAAAACAATGGAAATCTTACATAATTTACCATAAATTCTATTTAGTTATAGTATGTTAGGTTTATAGTAATTGGGTTTCAAAGATAATGGAGCGCAATCTAGGTACATAGTTTGTTTCTTGTTTATGCATATTGATTAAACAAAAAATGAACCCAAAAATCAAAATATCAAGTTGAATTTTAGTTACATCACATCAAAGTATTGAACACATAATATGGTACTAAAAGTGATGGTTATTAACTAGTAATTGCATTATCTTGATGGGGGAGCATTATGAGGTGATGTGATGTCTATATTTGGTGTTAATGGTATCCTAAGTGAAAGGCAGGTTGTTGATCAGTTAGTTACTTTGATACGAATTAAATTATTGGAAGGAAACCTTATCGGATGTATTGCTAGTGTGAGATGTATAAATGGTGTGAGATGCCTTCATAGATAGTACTAGTGGATGAATGGCTAATGACTATTGCATTCGATGTCTCTTATGGTTTTAGTTAAGGCTAATGTTGCAAATGGTATTTGAACTTTGGTAAAATGTGCAATTAGATAGTTAAACTTTGTAATTGATCAATATACTAGCTAAATGAACTTTCTATGCATGCCGATAATACATCTGTTAAATTGGCTAACATAGTCATCCTACTTAATATTTTTAACCAATATGATGAAGGTACTATTAACACACATGAAAGGTTCTTTTAGGTACTAAATTGATTAGTTTTAAAGTTCAGGTACTCAGTTGATTGATTATAATATTTAGGTACCTAATTGTATATTTTCTCAAAGTTTAGGTATTGTTTGCATCATGTACCATTTTGGCTTTTTGTTGTAATTTTCAGTGTGTTGACAAATACCAACATCATGATTAATTATGTAGTAGGGAATCATGAGTTGCTTAAAGTCTTATAACACTAAGACTATACATTTTAATACACTTAAAATAAGATGAATAATTAGTTGTTTATGCATTAATGTTGAGTTGTATGCACTATGATTGTATGGGTTCACATATTTACGTGGTGACAACATGCTAAGCTTTTACTCGCCCCTTATGGAACATGATTTACTATGATAGAAGCAATGATTGATTTGGAGCCTTATGATGATATTAGATTAAATTTGTATTATAGGGATAAGCAAAGCGATATCAATTTCTACTATTTTGGTGATAAGAGAATAATGACTTAGAATGGTTATGGATAATAGACTTAATCCCATTTTATGATGGTTTTGAAAGACTACATGTTAGTTTATGTTTTATGACTTTAGCTACTTAACATATGTCATATGTTAGTGAGCATTCATCTCCTATGAGCTATCGTTGATTTATATAACTTTATGATAATTCATGTTAAGAGAGTTTGGTAGATATTATATAATCTTAGTAAGTTCTTAATTATGTACATACTCATGCTTTGGTGGGAATATATGGTGATGTCACCGTATCCCATGTCCTGGGGCATGATAGCTTTAGTTGGTATCGGAGCCTAAATTATATGATCTATAAATGGAGTAGCAAAGTGATCTATAGGTTAGCAAGTTATCAAATGGGTAGATGTTAGTTGAGTTTTCTAAAGTGGTCTTGTTTTAATTATTATGTGGCAATGTGATTTTCTATTTGAGTGATAATTTTTATATATTTATGGATATTACTGAATACTATGTTATGATAATCTTGGAGATAATAGATATCTGCTCTACTCTATCTTTTCGTTTTATTTCATTAGTGTAGAAAATGGTTATGGAAATATATAATCTTTATAACCACACTTCTTATGAGGATTAAAAGATCCCAAAGCATGATGGGATTTGACTGATGGTTATCGAATGAAGGAAGATCATTGTAAGTTGCTGGTCATTTAGAGATGGTGAATTAGGATAAGATAAATATTCCTTATAAGTCTTCAAACTAATAGATATTGAATAATACAACATCATCCTATTTTGGTGATCTCTACCCATTGTTGTTGATTATATTATGAATCACTTAACGCTTCAAAAGTCACACTTGTTAGAATTTATCTCACTTAGATTGTCATCACTTGTACATTCATAAACACTACGTATAACACTATTTTTTCTCCAAAATACACAACACTAGTTGAAAACCTTCTAAATCATACAACACTTAATCACCTATCTTTGTTTCATTATGAAAATTTCCTCTCTAAATAAGTGAATAGTTAAAACGTCTTGACTTGTCTTCCCTCTTCATCAAAAGACACATGCAATTGCCTGTAATGGAAAGTTTTTTCTTCACTATTGCAAAAGTAATAAGTTTAAGTATAATATTCTTCCCATTATCAATAAAAACATATGCAGTTACCTGTAATGGATATGTTGTGTTTGTTGATAACATTTTGTGGTTAGAAGTCTATTAAGAAGCTCGGGGATTTAATGAGCTTGATTGAAAGATTAAATTGATAATTAAGAAATGTAAAGAAATTTCCTTTGTGGTTTTAGTAGAGATGTGAAAGATTTTGGTCTGTGGAAGGGATATACTATAATCTTAATCAACGAATATAGACCCAAAAAAACAAACGTAAAAAAAGCCTAAATAGAGTGGTGTCACATGAGTGCAAGAATGAATAAGGAGTAGTCCTATGTAACCCAACTTAAACCTTAGCAGTTTGTGTGTCCCATAGTTGAAGTCCCCACTTGAAGTGTACTGGACCTTAAGGAATCATACTATTAGGAGAATAGAACATAATGGTAAATTTTCAATGAATCTGGATAATTGATCACCATGTGAATGGCAACTTTCCATAAGAGTTCTTTCTTCTTTCTCTTTTTTTCAATTTTTTTTTTTTTTTTCTGGAAGGGGAGGGGGTTAAAGGATATTGTCAAATACTTAAGAAAAAATGAAGTCAAAAGAGGAAAATTAATTGAATAAATTTGAACATAACTTATTAAAAATGCAAAATCAATTAAGGATTTGAGGTTATTGGTATTGTACTTCTCAAGAAAGCAATCCTATAATGAAATTATATTAAAAAGGGAAGGAAAAAATTTGGAAGAGCAACCCTATCCATGTTATAGTTGGAATATGGGCTAATGAGATAAGGGTCTTCTTTTTCTCTTCTCTTTTTTTTATCAAACACTTATTAGATATTGACAAATCTCTTATGAAATTTTCTATCAAGAAATGCTCAGGGCTTTTGTAAATTATTGAATTCACAAGGATGTCTTTATATTGGCTTTTGAATCAATTAATGTAAGCATCGATCTAAGGAGTTGGGTTTCACAATTAAAGGTTGAATAGTGCGGCTCAGATACACAATTTTCATGATTTTGGTACAAACACTTAATTGAGCATAAAACTATTAAAATATTAAATTGAGTGTACCTTATGTTTGCACTTATGCTCGGCCTACCAAGGGCATTAAGGTACCAAAATCGATGGTCACCAGTCAATAGTAATATTGTCCCATTAAAATGGGTAGAAATGTAAGTAGACATGATAAGTAGTTATACATACTAATATAGCAATGCGCTCACATTCCACGTCAGTAGCCCACTAATAAATTAGTTGCAACGATATGGGATTAGCTATTGGGAAGAAATTATAAATCGGGTCATACTAAGGAATGGGATGTGATGAGAATGAAAATTCAAGTCAATACCAAATGGTACGGATTAGAGGATCTGCATGTACTATGGATCTAGCATTATATTGTAATCTAAGGATTTAATATATGTTCTTGAACATTTGATTTATATAAAACAATAAATCAAAGATTGAATAATCTATCTTTAGATATTACACACTAAAGAAGAATTAAACTAATTATTCTAATCAACCGATATGACTCGTAATAGAAGAAAACAAAAGAGTAGTATTGAGAAATAAACTCAATAATATTTAAGAAAGTAGTTTGATCATAAAGGATTTAAAGTGTTAAAAGTTGACTGGCTGCTATCATAACCCTTATGTATTCCACAAGTCAAGTAAAAGAACTATTGGAACATTAAAAAAACAATTAAAATAGGAAACTAAAAACAAAGTTTGGAAACATAACAGATGATCTGCTGCTCCATGTAACCATGCTATGGGTCGTGCCCTCAATTGACACAATAACAAAACCAAAACTCTAAACTTCAAAACAAGAAGTAGTGGTGTGGATCATTAACATGGTCACAATGCACACTCGCATACTAGACCGCATAACCCTCTGTGACTTGTTTATCTCCTCACAACAAAGCTACACGAGCATGGGATTTGGCGCATCTTCAGGTACGATTTGGGATGCGTGGGGTAGAAGGCGCCATGTTAGTATCTATATTGTCTTTCTTTTGCTTAATTTCAAACACACCATTTTGCCACAAGTGTGTATGTCAAACTTCACATAATTCCTTCATATCTTTTATTTCCATTACACTTAAACACATTAGACCATATCCACTAGCAAAGTATACTTCATAACCATAACAAATACTCTGGTTCACCTTTGTTTTGGTTCAGCCATAAGGATCCATTGTACTAAGTTCATCAATCCCCTAACTCTAGCATGAGTAATCAAACCAAAAGAACCATGATTCCTATCATCGAAGTAAAAGAAGATCTCTTATGCATTTAAATGAAGGTTTAGAATATGAATTATGATTATGCGCTTACATATTTTTTATCTCAAACTTATGTATTCTCTTACAATTTTACACTCTTAGAATAACCTCTATTGCTAAAACTCCACTATGAACTTCTAGGTCTAGTTACAACTTTTCCTTGAATATAGTAAAATCTTTAAGTAACTACTGATATTAGTTTATGAAGAAAAATTCTACTAAATGTTACTCAAGGTTCTAACTACTAATTTGTTGAAAATCTTGTTAATGAAATATTACAGACAAGATATCAAATTGAAGATAATATACCATTGGATTTTGATATGGCAGGATATTGGTTCGAGATTTTTTTGTCCTTTGGCATTACCTTTGTTGTGTCAAGTTCATTTAGTCAAGCTTTAAGTGTCAAATATTACATAACCTTAGATCTAATTATTATGCTAATTGGAGATCTTGACTTTGCTTTGATTATATGCTTGGATGTAGCACACTCTAGTATGATTTCACTTTATTGAAGTAATTGCTCCTCACTTTCTACGTATATACAGCATATTTTATGGTAGATTCACTAGTTATTAGTTGTTCTTTGATGACTAAGGAAATTAAGATTTAATTAGTAGACAAAGGTTCACACTTACAAGTTTAGGAAGTTATAAATAACTTGACTTTTATTTATTCCAAAAATTTAGGAAAGTTAAGAATTTTACTTATATTTATTTCTTACTAGGAACTTCTATGGCCTTATCATGGAAATCTATTAATCATTTAATCATTAAATAAATATATTAATTGGTATGTTAGTATTTCATGCTATGATCAAGGCTAGGTATAGGATAAGTCGAGCATTAAAATAATCGATGGGACCATCCCATTAGAAAAATGATAGGACCGTATAATTTTCCTTAATTTTTCTATTACATTCTTCTTTGCCTATAAAAGGCCACCTATGTAGTGTAGCAATTTTTCTGATAGCTTAAAATGCTAGATACAATGATTTCAATTTGTGGATCCAGCCAGATCTGATAAAGATGATGTTTTTATGGATTTGATTTGGATGCAATGAAAATAAAAGGATATAGATGGCGTTACTATTGGATATGATGCACCAACAATCCTAAACTACACCTAACTAATTTGATATGACGCACAAATTAGCTAAAGTGGGTTTTCACCACAATGAAACGATTGATAAGAATAGGATGTTCGCCACAGGTCATAAGATCGATAAGAACAGATCTCACCAAAATCACTCAATTGGATTGATAAGAGCAATAGAGAAAATTCTCACTAGGGTTTCAACAACTTCAAAAAAGATCTAAACTTCTTTATTAATAGGGCATTTATATCATAACCAAAGAAACACATAAAAGAAAGGAAAAATATGAAATAAAATTAAAACAATATTTTTTGTCGAAGGCTAGCATTGTACATTGCAGGCCTAGATCCAATGCCGCCGACATTAGGGTTCAATGCCACCAACGTTAAGATGGTGTACAGCCAAATCTAAGCTACACCGTGCTACTTCACGCTCGTGATTTCAATTTCATAATTTCTTCATCTCCAGCATTATCTAAATTAGTTGCTAGCCTAACAAATTGGAAAAGCTCCTTTGCACATGCTACTTGATTCCTCCCCGACTTGTTGATCTTTGTTCCCTCCTTTGAGTATACCAACAATTGAGGCTCTGAAACGATTCCCATCATCATATCAGACTACAATCATAGGTCCAATTACCTGAGCTCAAGCTAGAGGACTTCATAATTTTGCTTTAAGGGTGCTTAGGGATCATATGGAGCCAGATGAGATTCAGTAGAGTAGATCCTATCTCTTACATACCGATCTTAACTTCAAGTATTGTTGCATTCAAATTTCAGAAGCTGATCCATCTTTTCTAGAGTTCAACACTAGCTTAACGCTGGAAGTGTACGAAGCTGGCGTACCCCAATGCTGACAGTGCAACAAGCAGTGTTTGAAGCATTACAAACCACGGGAGTGGGAGAGGGTGTAGTAACCTCGGGCCATCTATTCTCCATCCAATACTGGCGGCGTAGGAATTGAACGTCGGCGGTGTTCAAAAAGATTATGTGGCTAAACACTAGACATTGTGATCTCAATTTGTAGATCTAACCTGATATGATAAAGATGATATTTTTGGATTTGATTTGGATGCTATGAAACATAGGATATGGATGGTGTTACTATTGGATATGACCACCACAATAACCCAAATTCATCTAACTAATTGACATGACACAGAAAATAGCTAAAGTGGGTTGTCGTCACAATCAAACGATTGATAAGAACATGATTGTTCGCCACGATCACAAGGATCGATAACATTGGGATCTCACCACAATCACTCAATTGGATTGATAAGAGAAATAGAGAGAAAAATCTCACTAGGGTTTCAACAACATCCAAAAACTGATCTAGGGTCTTACAATAGGCTATTTATATCATTACCTAAAAGAAACACATAAAAGAGAAGAAATACAAATAAAATTAGAACAATGTTTTTGGTCGAAGGCCGGCATTGTACGCTATCGGCTTAGATCCAACACCATCAGCATTAGGGTTTAGTATCGTTGGCCTTAAGTCAGTATACAGCCAAATCCGAGGCTACCTCATGCTGCTTCACACCCATGATTTCAATTCCATAATTTCTACACTGCCAGCATTGTCTGAATTAGTTGCTAGCCTTGAACAAATCGAAAAAGTCCTTTGCACATTCTACTTGATTTCTCCTTGGCTTTTTGATCCGTGTTCCCTCCTTCAAGTATACCAATAGTTGAGGCTATGAAATGATTCCCATCATCTTCCCAGGCTTGTTGAAGATTTTTCCTCAAATTTGTAATCTGCAAAGAAGAACTAGACAAATATAACACAGTATTGTCCTCACTGTAACTTATTCCTCTCAAGTGTGTCATCTTCCCTCGCTTTCTAACTCCTCTACCTAGGTGCAATCTCTTTACAAATAAAGCTCTTTTCTCATGTACAATATGCATTTGAATTATTGCAATTCTAATCTCTTCAGGCTTCATAGAATGCAAAACTACACTCTTTCCACTTCTCTAAAAAGCATAACTATTTGAGTATCCATCATGGATAGCTCAGTTGTCAAATAGCCAGGGCTTTCCAAGAATTAAATGAGTAGCACTTATAGGTAGTACATCACAAGTCATCTCGTCTTAATGTCTATCTCCAATAGAGATTGGTATCTTAACCCGAGAATCAACAAAGAGATAGCCCTGGTCATTCAGCCACTAAAATTTGATATTGTAGGAATTCGCAACTTCTCATTCATAGATGCAGCTGCCACATTGGTGGAACTCCTACTATCTATAAGAAGCATACAAGCTGTCCCTGAATTATGCAGCCAGTATGGAAAAGATTTTCCCTCTATTCTTAGCCAACTGAAGATAGAGAAGATGAATCATGTCTAAGCACCAAACTCATAAACTACTCATTCCCTAGAGTTTCAAATACATGGGCCTCCTTATCCTCAGAATAAGAATTGGAACAGCTTGCAACTCATCAAGACCCTACTCATTATCACCCTAATCTTCTTCAACTACTCTTCCATCAGTGATGGTCATCACTCTTTTGTTAGGGCACTGAGAAGCAATATGCCCATAAACTTGACATTTGAAACACTTCACCTCCTTACTTTTCTTCCCAGAACCACTAGCAAAACCTTTTTTAAACTCAATGGTCACTACAACTTTAGCAGAATCAGGAGTAGATTTCTCTACTCTCCTATTAATTGGCACTTCTTTCCTAGAATTATAATCATCATCAACATTCTGTCCTACTTCCATTCTTTCAGATAGTGGAGAATTAAAATAACCTTCAAGTGTTTTAGGAGAATACCTGTTAGATGTTCTATAAGCCCCATTGTGCCTCTGTCGCTCAACTTTAAGGGCTATCTAAATAGCTTCATCAAGTGTCTCATACCTCTATAATTCAACAATATAGGAAATCTCATATTTTAAACCCGCCACAAATCTAGCCATAGTCTGCTCAGGAGGCTCAGTAGCTCCACAGCGAATCATCAGGGTCTCAAACTCTTGGACATATTCTTCCACAGTCTTACCTCCCTGCATCAATGTATGCATACGCATAAACAACTCATGCCTATAATACTTGGAACAAATCTCTACCTCAAAATTCTTTTCATATTCTACCATGTTTAAATTTCAGCCTCTCCATCTCTTCGTCGTGTGGTTGAAACATTCTTCCACCATAAAGCAGCATATCATGTAGATTCTACCGCCGCCAAACGAACCCTGGTGTGATCATCTATATCATAACATCCAAACAAACCCTCATCTTTGTCTTCCCTGTCTAAAATAATCATCTGTAGATCTTGTTCCAGCGAATAGAGCATTTGTAATTTCACATTTTCTAACCCTTGGGGTAGTCGAAACTCACGATTATCATATTCATCTTCACAATTATCGCCTCTAACTTCGTGATATGCATGATCATCTCCCTAATTTCATCTTCCTCTGTAACCTACTCCTACTCCTTCCCTACGAATATCAATATTTGCAACCGAGGACGGTGCTTGTGGATTAGCAGCGGGTTGTTGCCCAACTATCATCTGTTCCACTCTTGTGGAGAGATTGGTGACAAGATTTATCAGGTGCAATTATTCTTCTATCTCCTACATCACAACTTTCCCTATAACCTGGTTATTTTCATCATTCCCAATATTTGCATTCATACTGTTGTTTGATATGGCTCTTGATTAACCTAAATCCACAAAAAATCACAATCGCCAAAAGAAACCCTAACTTAGAACCTAAGGCTCTAATACCAAAAGATTATGTGCCTAAAACACAATCAGATGCCAAAGTTGAAAGCTTTATGTAAAGTTTGGATTTTTAAGCGTTTTTTATTACTGATTTAGAATATGGAATGGATATGATTGACGTTGATTTGGATATAACGTACCGGGATTAACTTGAAATGCACTCTCTCTCATCTGATGCAACTCACAAACAAGTTGAATGGGGGTTTCTCGACAATTAACAGATTGACAAGAATGAAAGATAACTCACCATAATTCAATAGAATTGATAAGAGATGAAATAGAGAAAATTCTCCAATATCAGTAATATCAAGCAAAAACTGTTTTTACGGTTCTTACAATGGACTATTTATAACTCAGCCTAAAGAAAAAGAAAAAAAAAACGCTAAAAAAAAGACTAAATAGATATTCTATGCCACTACTACACCGCGGGCTTAGGAAGCGGTGTTGCTTCAATATTTTATGTTGATTCCATTCCAGTGTGGCCAGTATACGTTGAACACCACTGATGTTAGATAGAGAACAAAAGACTCGAGGCTACTATGCCCTCTCCTATGCCCGTGGTTTGCAATGCTTTAAACACCACCTGTTGCACCATCAGCGTTGGGGTATATTGACTTCTTATACTACCAACGTTAAGCTAATGTTGAACTCTAGACAAGATGGATCAACTTCTGTAACTTCTAAAGTTCGAATGCAACAATACTTGAAGTTAAGATCAATATGTAATAGATAGGATCTACTCTACTGAATCTCATCTAGCTCCATATGATCTCTAAGCACATTTAAAGCCAAAATTTGAAGTCCTCTAGCTCGAGCTTGAGTAATTGGCTTGTGACTGCAGTCTGATCCCCATCATTTTCAACATTGGATAGTTGCCCAATATACTACAAACTCTTAATCTAATATATTGTTAATAGCAATTTATGAACATAGGATAATATCATCCAACATATTATGTACTTTTAACATTCTACTTTCAGCTAATGATAAGAGCTTGCTATATAGGGTAAAACAATTTCTCTTAAAAAGTTGACATGAAGGATATGGATGTTGCCTCTTATGTCATTGGCATAAGATCTATAGAAACAAATTTAAAGGTACTTTAGATTTGTCATAAAAAAAAAACCATATTAATAAAGTTTTAGAGATGTTTCAACTAAATAATAATAATAATAACCACTAAATATAGATCTCACTATAAACGGTGATAAACTCAATTTAGACTGTCTCAAAAATGACTTTGAAAAGGAACAAACGAAAAGCATTCCATATGCTTTTATTGTTAGAAGCTTGATGTATAATTAGGTCTGCACAAGACTTGGCATTACATTTGTTATGGAAATGTTAGGAAGACATTGAAACAATCTGGGTAGTATCATTAGAGAGCTACAACAAGAGTAAAAAGATACCTTCAAGGATAAAGAATTATATGCTTATGTATAGATGGCCCTTGGAAAGCATTAGCTACTTAGACTTGGATTTTCCTGGTTATATTGATTAATGAGAATCAACATACATGAATTGCTACTTCGATCAAGAAAGTTGAGTTTATATTTTGTTTTGAGATTATTTCACATGATATATGGATAAAGAGTTTTATTTTTAGGCTTAATATTGTAGATTCAATCTCTATCCATTAAAGATCTTTTGTGATACTTTAGCTGCACTCTTAATGTCTAAGAACAACAAAACAAGTAGTCAAAGTAAGCATATCGACATTAAATACTTAGCCACAAGAGAACATGTTAGAGATAAGACATTAGTTATTGAACACATCAATACTAAATTGATGATTATTTATCCTATGAATAATGGCATGCCACCATCGTTCGTGTCAAATGGGCAAGGACGGCCACAGTGTTGGGGGTATGAGGGTGGGTGAGTGGTTAGGGATGACTCTAATTAAGTTAATCTTAAAATTATTTATTTATATCTACTAGATAGTACATCTTATATATTTATAAGAATTTTGTAAATGATTTCGATGTGATTTTTTTTAATTTCATAAAAATATTCATTCAAACAATAATTAAGAGTTTTAGTGTATTTTGTAAGAGATTGTATATATGATACTTGAAAACTAATTGTTAATGTAAAATATAGAGTTATACACTTATAAGTTTTATTTTTAACAAAAAAATCATAAAACATATTATGATAAGATAGCTATTAAATAATCCATGTGTATTTTAATAGCATTAATTGTAGAAAAAGGATGCTACTAGATCAAATTATATGTTTAGTGTGCAATAAGATTAATTTGCAATATATACAGATAATATAATTATTATTTATGGTATACTTAAATAAAAGTAGTTATTTTAAAAAGAATTTCTTTAGTTAGGCATAATTTTATGATGCAAAAAATTTAATGCTAGAAGAAGTAGCCATGTAATAAATGCATTTTGAAAAAAGTAAAAATAAAAAAGAAATACAAGACTGAGATTTGAACCCAAGACATTTTAGACATAAAACTGTTAACTTAATCATTAGGTCATGTTCACTTATATGTCATAGTTTACTCTTTAAAATATACATATAACATATATATATATATTATTTCTAATAAAATAAAAAAAATAATTTTTCTAGGTCCCTGCGGCCAGGCCGCCTTTCATCCATGGGACTTGTTTTCTTAAAGTGATTGTGAAAACGGAAATTTTTGCTAAATATGAGGGAAAATATATACGTGTGTATGCTAATTGAGGTAGGAAAATGAGTGGGAACAATAAAAATATAATAGTGATTAATAAATTAGAGTCCAACAGAAAACTTATATTTTAGTGTTTCGAGGGCTGTAAATTTTATTAGGTGATCACTGGATTTCTATAATAATAATAGGAGTACATCTAACTTGATTGTCAAGTCAATTGAGCCAATTAATATTTCAAAAGAGATTGAAAGCACCTCTATAATGTAACAAATTAAATAAAATATTTTTCCACTATTCGAATTTTAAATAAAAAACGGTAAATAATCTTTTAAAAATAATAGATCTGTTTAGATTGTTGGATTTTTATTAGTATCATATCTATATCTGTAACTTATTTATATTATATTTGTATCATATCTAGTTGGTTAGTTTATGAGTAAAATTATTATTTTTTCATCGATATTTATTTTTTAATAAATATTTATTTAAAAATAATTAAAATATTATATCAAAATAATCAAAATATGAACGAACAAACAAACAACAACAATAATAACAATAATAATATGTTAAAAGACCAATCTTAATTAATGGTATGTAATGTACACATATTTCTTTTATTCAAGAGTGATAAAACGTTGGTTACTATTATGCATATAAACAACATAAAAATATTAATATTTACTAATTGAAAAAAAAAAAAAAAGAGTTTAGCATATAAAACAAGCCTAAAAGGACAGTTAATAAGCTAGACCTCTGTACCATATCAAGCATTAAATTCATAGATGTTCTGGTGAAAGGTGATTGGTGGATACAACAAAATTCTTTTTTCTAACGTGAACGTGACAGCGAAGTAAAACTTTTCTATCGATAGAGTTAGAGTGGTACAGATTAGGAAATCTTATCACTTAGTCATCATTGCAGGAATATTTTCATCCTTATCTTCTAGTGACTTTTCCTTTACTTGGAAAAGACTATAATTATTGACATATGAAAAAGAAATGAGAAGGATTTTACCCATTTTACCATCGTAAATGGTTTACATAACCTTTAAATTAACTATTCATGCGTGCACTTTTGTTACCAAACTATTCATTCAACAAAGTGGGTATATAATGTCAAGGTCTTTAAGATAATAAACTTATTATGTCTTAGATATAAAATATATGTTTATCTTCAGAACACATGAGATAAAATGACACATCGTCATAGAGTATTTTAGTTGTAACAATGTATCATGTAACCAATTGAGACCTCCAGAAAATACATGATCATTGTACAACTAAAATGCCACATAGCGTGGACAATATGAAGGCGTTTAGAATAAGAAAGACATTGCAAATATATATAAGTCATATATAGCAATAACTTTACAAAAGTCCAAAATCATCACATGATAAATTACAAACTTGATCTTCATGGACTTCATTAATACACTTATATCAAAAGAACTTCAAAAGATTACATTTCAAAAGCTTATATTATTACAAATATTAATCTCTAAACTCCATTACGATAACAAAGTTCTCTTTCAGGTACATAATTAAACAGCTCTACTTCCTACACTAACTCAAACTCTCGGTCTTGATCTTAATCTTCATCTTATAGTCCTAAAGACAACAGTCTAGTATAGTGTGATCACTACAAGCTCAGTGAATGACCAAATCTTGGCACCAATTACTCAAAATCAAACATGTTTAATTATCAAACATTTTTTTGTAACAATTAACCATATGAGACAAGCATAGTTTTGATGACCTAAATCGAAACTCATGGAGATTTACACCCTTTCTTGGGGTTAAAGAACTAGTGCTAGTATTCCACATTCACGAGACCCAAAGAACTAAGGAATGAGCAATTATTTTAAAACTTGGTTACTATTTATAATTAAATAGATATATAGTATAATATTAAGTTCACTTAGGTGTTAGAATTTCCACTAAGTATTATCATTTCAAGCCAAACCTTATCAGTCGACATCCTTTAAGCCTGTTTAGTTCCTGTAGAATTGGCGACCCTATGGTAACTTTTATTGGCTTTACTGGATACTATAAAGCAATAATACATAATAGAAATGATATATGTAGCATGGATACCATGTAAATGCATTTGTGTGATGTTATGCAATGCATGTTTGATTCATTTATTTATCAATAAGAATTAATCCAATTTTATTTTGTGACTAATTAGTTCTAGCTATCAATAACATAATTTAACAAATCAATATCAAACAATTAGTTATTGCTTTTAGCATTAGAGATTCTTAGTCAATCTAAAAATCAATCAATATGCATTATTGTGTAATCCCCATACATGTATTCAATTTGATTTGCATTTAAAATACATGTTACTACATTAAATTACAAACAAGTGAATATATTCAATTACTTACCGGTGCATCTTAGCTAATCATCATAATAATCAAGCGAAAAGTCCAAGTCTTGGCTTAACGTTCCTATAAAACAATAAACATACATCACTAAGTAAGAATTTCTTTTAAGACTTAGGTATTACTCAACTATATTAACTTGACTAACTTTTAAATCTAGGTATCCGAGCTTAGCACATCATAAGTCTATGATTCCATGATTTAACTTGATTAAAATTTCTAAGAGATCTAAACTAACATTATATACATAGATTGTATTACACACATATATTATTTATTACATTATTTTATTGCTTTATATATATATATATGTATATATATCAAACAGGTGAAACATCACAACCGTGATCCAGTCTGTGATCTTCAATACGGTCACCAACTCACTTGTGATTGAGGGTAGAATAAACTTGATTAAGGCACATAGGAAATCACACTCTTCATCACGGTTGTTATATTGGTTGTATAACAAATTATGCTCGTTATCGCTCTCGTAATTACTTAAGAAGAATTCAACCCGAGGAGATAATGCTCATCATTATGGCCATTATTTAGGCCGTATCACGAATTATGGCCATAATCACGCTTGTGATCACTTGAGCAAATTTCATCCAATAAGGTAATGGGATCCATTATGCCCGTGATGTAGTAAAGCAATATGATACGAGAAGATCACTCCCTTTATTATGCCCGTTATCTAATAATTTAGTCTAAATAATATTGACGAATGTAATAAAGTGAAACATGTATGCATAATCTATAGAGCTAAATAGAGTAATATATATATATATATATATATGTAAAACCCTAGGAAATGCAGCTGTAAAACCCCCAAAGTTTTACGATCGATTAAGCTTAAACCCTTATTAGAAGGTTAAATGGAAACCCTAAAGTCAATAAAACCCTAGTCAGATGTAAACCGTTCAACTCCAGCAATCCCACATTCGTAACCCTAAGAGAGTAAGTGAGAGATTAGTATGTAGAATAGTTCGTAATAACATGAGAAATCTTAAAAATATCAGATTAGTTAAACCGTGATTCATTTTAAGCCCAATAGGATACAATTTTCAAAAAGCGTGTCCTGGAGCTCGGAATAGTAAAAATATTCCGAATATACTGTTAGACTTGTAAAGATTTAAAGTTTTCAAAAATGTCGGTTTTATAATTTTTCGATAACTAAAAATATCAAATATCACAATTATATGCATATTTTCTTACTACCGGTACTTTATTTGTCATGTCTACTTTACATTACATTATTCAATACGATTCTACACTATTTATCTATCTCTACTTTTTCTTACAACCTACTCTTACAACCATACACCTATTTTCTTATAATTTTCATTTCCAATACAGCTTCACATCTCTCATATCTTACTTTTCATTAACAAAAATACAAAAAAAAAAAACAAATTTTTTCTCTCTCCCTCTTCCATATTTGCGCCGACCCTCCCCTCTTGCACATTGAAATTGTCTTATTTTTCATTTATTTAATTAACACAAATTTTCCTCCACTTTTTCCTATAAATACCACATATTCCTTCCATTTCCTTCACACTTTTCATATACTCTTACTCTCTCAAAATCTCTCCAAGAGTTCTCTCAATGTTCTTTCTAGCTTAGTTTTGATAGGTAATGCTTCTTTAAGTTTTCTTTATGTTCATTTACTTAGTATGAGCACAGTGTATGTTTTCTAAAACCATGGATGTTAAGAAGCAACAATATGTTCATTTTTTTTTTTTGTTCATGAAACTACTTTCCTTTATGTTGTTTTCATATATATCTAACTAAATATATCTATGTAGTTATATATATCTTTTTGATTATATAAGCTCCTTTGTTATGCAATTTATTTACTTTCCTTGCAATTTATTTAATTACCTTGCAACTTGTTACTTTCAAGTTGTTTTAAAACTAGTCTTTCTAATCTTAAACTTGTCCTCATCAAGTCAAAACAATTTTCTTTTTCTTTTGGGACTAGTCTATTCTTAGTCCCGAGAAGCTTTGAAAAATCTAAGGCTTCTAATACTTGACAATTATTATTATGCTTATTTATTTCTTATGATCTTTATTATTATCTTATCTTGTGATATTTTTAGCTTTTATAAACTACATAATCATATTCATGCATGACTAATAAGTTGTTCTCCAAATAAAAATTTTTTGATGAAAGAATAAAAATTTGATCAAAGTTTTCCAATGACTTAGAAAAATATTTTCAAATAAATCTCTTTTAAAAGCTCATGTTAATTCATCATGAAATTTCAAACTAATAATAAATGAAGTTTCTTAAAGGTCTAAAGATATCCCCTTTTCAAATCACAAAGAAGTCTTGATATATATAGATAATAACTTGTACTGTCTTTATCAACTTTCTAAACCAAAAGCTAAATAATTTTTTTTAAGAAAATCAATTTACAAGGAAAATAAATTTTCAAAGAATAAATTCACCAAGTACTACTAAAGAAAACTTTTAGAAACTTTATTTTCAATTCCTAGAAATAAATTTTGTAGATAACCATAAAAGACCAAACGTTATTTTCAACTCACTTTGATAAACCAACGAATCAAATTATAGTATATTAGATTTTGATCATCAAAAAATTTATAAGTTACTTTACCCACATAAAGTAAAGTCTAACAACTCCAGATTTTCCAAAACACTAAAAAAAAGAGGTTGTTTTAAGGAAATAAATTAAATAAGACAACACATATAGCTTCATGCATAAATTATGAGTCTATTTTTATATATATAAGGAATTCTTTCAAAGAATATGCATATTTAAGTTTTACTTAAACAAGCCTTAGTGAAGGAAAGATTAGAGAATATTGTTTTTCAAGAAAGTAATTTTCGTATTAGATCTGTACCCTTATAATTCGAAACCCAAATGACCTTTTATAGTAAAAGTAACTATAGAAATAGATAGATATTTTCGAGTATAATATGCGAAATTCCGAGTTAAAATGGCAAGATATGCCATTTTAAGTTGAAACTTCCTTCAAATCCGATTTTACAGCAAAATAAAGATAGATTTAGAATCTTCAAAATAGAAATTCTATGAAAGATTCATTTTGGATATTTCATCTTGTTTAGGTGAAGAACGAACCAATATCGCCTTCCTGAAAGATTACTTCGACTAGGAGCAATCATCATGGAGTGAGTTAATCCCTTACTAATTACATTTCCTTATTGTGCTTGTGAGTAGTAGCACTAGAGACTAAGGAAAAGATAAATGAATAAATGTTGTGTGATTTGGATTCATGATTGATTGATATAGTTGTTGAATAAAAGCTAAGAATATCGAAAGAGGAATTGATGAATAACTTATGTTTTCTTGCAATGGTATGATGAATATTGTTTTGGTCGCTGTTAACTTAAACTCGACGATAATTGAATAACCCTATATTGAAATTAATTCATGCATAACATATTGTGAGTCACATTTATTTTTCATTACTATTCTTCATGTGGGTAAACGAAGAGTCGTAATGGTGGCTAGTAGGAGCCAAAAAGTCTACATGGGCTAGTGGGAGGAGGAAAGTCTACAGAGCAAGTAGGAGCCGGTAAGTCTGTAAATATTGATGGTCGTGTGGGCCGGTAACCACCCAACCTCGACATGGAGGGCATAAAATCCATGGTACACATGGTTTCTGGTTAATCGTGTCTATTTTGTTTACTCATGTGATTGATGCATTGTCATATGATGTCTAAAATACTTGTATGATTTATGGAAATGTTTTGAAGATGGGAGTTATCTTACTAAGCTAGTTTTGCTTATACCCCTATAGGTTTTTGTTACAGTATGATTACTTGTGGTTGGCACCAAGGAGCCCCTTTGTCAGGTTTGAGTCAAAGCGACTAAGATTTTTTTGAAGAAGTTTATATATATTTAGTTTTGGATGTAGACTTCTAAGAAAAATCTCTATAGTAGACTTATGTTATATTCATGTATGTTTTGAAGATGGCCTAGTTGAACAAGGCTTTTAGAACAGGGAATGCCCCTAAGAAGTTGTAAGAGACTTTTATTCTAATGAATATTACATGTTTATCTATATAAGTTCTTGTATGCTTTTATTATCTGCTTAAACGTAATACCCCTTTGCATCTCCTACTATCTTGGAAGCATGCCTTGCACGTGATATCGAAGTTCCTGCATAACTAAGGTTGTAATTCATTAGCTTTAATATTATATGCGGCGGACTGTCACGTTTAGGGTACCCTTCGGGGCGTGACAGAAGCATAGTAGTATTTTTTTGAAAGCAAGTAGAAGTCTTATGATACATCATATATAGAACTTCCTTTTATTTAATTATTGATTCAAGGTAATCGAAATCATAATATATATATATATATATATATAATAAGAAAATAAGGTAAAGTGTAGCAGTAGTAGTAGTTGTAGTAGATGTTAAAAAGATTGTAAGTGCCAAGAAACTTTAAGAAATGAAGAGAGGTAAGAGTGTATAAATTTATGCCATTATTCATAAATTAATATTAATAATGATAATAGTTAAATATATTTTAAATCACTTGAAACTAATTAACCGGTCATAAGGTATATGCATTACACAATTATGAAGGGCTTTACAAATATAATCTTTGTAAACATATTATTATCATTATTATTTCTTTTCTCATTTAGAATATAATATATCTCATTAAAATTAATAATAACAATAAAAAATAAAGAAATAACTTACCAATAAAAAATGAATAACTTAGTAGCAAACATTGTGATGATATTATCATTTATCTAGAAGTTCACGCTTAAATGAATTGTATTTAGGAAAGGCAATATTTTTTTTAATGAAAATAAGAATTTACACACTGTCACGCCCCAAAGGGTACCCTAAACGTGACAGCCCGCCACATATAATATCAAAGCTCAAGAATGACTACCTTAGTCATGCGAAAGCCTTAGTATTACATGTAAGACGTCTAGTACGGTAATAGGAAACGCTTTTGGGAAGCATAGTTTAAGCAAGTAAAAATGAACATAAAAGAATCCAGAAATAAAACATATTATATCATTAATATCCAAAGTTCTATTACATGATTTCTTAGGGGCATTCTCCCGCTAATTCCAAGGATCGTGATGATCTTTACAACATCCAAAATACTACATTAAAGATTTCAAAGGAATTCTAATCTAAGTCTTCGAGTGGATTTCCTCCAAAAGCTTCAATATATAAAACTTATAAGGGTTCGGGGAGGCCTCGGACACAAAAATAGGTGTTCCTGAGAATACAAATACCTATAGGGGTGTAATCTTATGGGCTTAGTGAGTAAATCCCAAAATTCATACTCAAAGTAAATTATCAACCAAGTTTATTATTCAAACATATGGAATGCAACAACCACGTGAGCATACAAGACATATGACTTTCCGAGAATCATATGTTGAATGAATTACGCCCTTCATTCGGGGTTGGGTATTCAGGCCAATTACAGCCACAACTTTTAAAAACACTTTTATAGATCTTACCGGCTCCTATACGCCATCAAAAACTTGTAGTTATTACAGGCTCCTACTAGCCACCAATTTTGTAGTTTTTACCGACTCCTACTCGCCACTTACATGATATACCGGTTCTGCCTACCACCACTATTATACACTTGTCCCACCAATTGTATAGTAGTGAATGAAATGTGACTCAACATATGAAGTGCATGAATAATTTATTAATTAAGGTCTAGTAGTTACATTTAACTTCTTTCAAGTGATCAACCAATTTCAAACACTCTAAGATATTAATGCACATACAACTTTATTGCAAACAAATCGAGTTTCGATGTACTTAGTATTCTTTCAACATATTATCATACACTTCCTTTTGATTTTGCCTAAATTCTAGTGCAACTAATTTTACAAGCACAATCAAGAGTATGAGAAAAATAATGGGGAATAAACTCACTCAGCCATGATGACACCTTTCTTGAAATGGATGAGTCGTTCGGGATTTCCACTAATCGTAGTAATCTTCGGGATACGAACAATCCTCCTCGAGATTATCTAATCAAGAAGAATACCCAAAATGAGTATTTCATGAACTTCTATTCTTGAGATTCTAAACTTTTCTTAAAATCGCGGTAAAATCGTATAAGAGGAAATTCCAACTTAAAATGGCCATAACTTGCTCATTTTAACTCGGAATTTCGCGTATAATATATCGTTTTCTATCTACTCGAAAAGATCTACGCATTTCTAAGCTTATTTTGTAAAACTAGTCGTTTGGGTTCGAAAAGCAGCGACCAGATTTGCCACGAATTTGCAAAAACTTGTTTTCCTTCTTGTAAATAAAGCTCATTTGAAAAGAAATATTTCAAGTATTTTGTAAACTTTTTGAAAGATGTATACATATATGTAATGACTCATAACAAATGGATAAAGTAAATGAAGTTGTCTCAACTTATAAAAAGTAAGGTTTTAAAAGACTTGGAACTTGAGATTCTATTGAAATATTCATTTTATTTTTGAAAGATCTTGAGTTATTGGAGATGAATATTCTTTTTCTAAATTTAATCTCTTGTAATTACTTTAATTTCCTAAAGTGTGGTTTTATTTTCTAAACTTGGATTCAAAAAGTAATAAAATGACATTTTTGTTTCTTATAATGATTCCAAAAGAATTTCTATTTCTTGATGAAAGATAAGTTTTCATAAAACCTTTTGTCTATTTAAGAAAAACCATTTCCAAGCATGTTCATGAGTTTTTAGAAAATCTATTTCCTAATTTTATTTAATAAGAACCTTTAGTTTATGATAACACTTCCCCATTTTTTATTGAAACAAAAACATTATGTTCATGCATAAATATGAATAATAAATTATAGAAATATAAAGGAACATAAGAACTTGAAAGATTAAGCAAATAAGAAAGTAAATCAAGTATTAGGACCTTAGCTTCATCAAGGTACCCCGGGACTAAGAAAAGACTAGTCCCGAAAAGAAAAGAAAAGGAATTGTTTTGACTTGATGAGGACAAGTCTAAGACTAGAATGACTAGTCTTAAAAACAACTTGAAATAAATAAATTGCAATGAAGTAAATAAATTGCATGAAAGATAAATAAATTGCAAGACAATGAGCTTATATGCTCTAAATAGTATATATAGCTATATAGATATAGTAATAAACATAAAGGAAACATAAAGGAATTTGTGATTATGAACAAAAACAAAGTATGAACCTATTGTTGCTTTCTTAACCTTCATGGTTCTAGAAAACACACATTAAGTTCATACTAAGTAGATGAACATAAAGAAAGCATGGAGGATTTTCTTGAAGAAAGTTTACCTAAAGAAGAAACTAGAGAAAGCTTCTTGAAGACTTCTTGGAGGATTTTGAAAGAATTTGAGAGAGATTTTGGTATAGTAACTTTAGAGAAGAAATGGTGTGAAAGAAGTGAAGGTATGAGGGGGTATTTATAGGAAAATGTGGGAGATAATTTGTGTTAATTAAATAAAAAAATAAAACAAATTGATGCATGGGAGGGGTGTGGCCGACGCCATTTTATGTGTATTGGGGAAGACAAATTTTTTTTTTTTTGTTATTTTGTTAATTAAAAGTAAGAAATGAAATATGTGAAGTTGTATTGGAAATGAAAATGTGTAAGAAATAGGTGTATGGTTTGTAAGAGTAGGTTGTAAGGAAAAGTAGAGATAGGTGAATAGTGTAGAATAGTAGAAAATAGTGTAATGTAAAAGTAGACATGACAATTTAATGGCAGTAGTAAGAACATACGCGTATAAAAGCGATATTGATTTTTAGCTACCAAAAAATTACGAAATTGATATTTTTGGAAATCTTATATTTTTACGAGCCTAACGGTATATTCGGAATATTTTTCCTATTCCGAGCTCCCGGACACGTTTTTCAAGAGTCGTGTCTGATCGGGTTCAAATGACACTCGAATTTTGAAAAACTGATATTTTTATATAACCTATAGCTATTACAAACTATTATAGCTAATTTTTCCAACTTCGTTTTCTAGGGCTTGAGAAAACGGCAATGCCGGACTTAAGCAGTTACGGTAAATTAGGGTTTAGTTGACTCTTGAAATCCGGTTGACTTTCGTTTAGGTTTTAAACTATAATTCGAATCCAAAAAAAATTTCGAGGATTTACACACACACATACACACAGAGAGAGATCATATATCAAGTAAATGATGCATAAACTGAAATTCATGAATAAGAGAAGAAAGATGATTTTGTCACTTAAGTTTAGATTATTTAAGATATAATATTAGATGTTTACTTATTTATGGTCCATATAGGTAATACTAACCTTGAATATTGTCCCTTCAAATTTGTACCAAAAAATTATTATGACTAAGCAAAATGGACAAGTGAGTTACTCTCGATGATTAATATGCTTGTTTGTGCTTGTAAAGTAGTTAAACCTAGTGCTTTGGAATAAATTCAACTTACACTTCGATTTGGCATGCAGATTTTTGGGGATTATGCTAGTGTTACTTCATTACCAACTATGTAAAGTAACTTATTTTGAAACGATGATATAATTGTGTGAATGGACTATACCAAAAACAACCTAGGGCAACATTTAATTCGCAACACATAGAACATTCATTGCTTAAAATACTTAAATGCATCATATTTTCTTTATGTTACTTAAAAGGTTGCTTAAAAGCAATGCTTTTATGCAACGTTATAAAAATTGTTGCTTTAATAATGTTAAAGCAACATTGTGGTAACAAAAATATTTTTTTCCTCAATATTCATTGAATAAATGCAGCAAGTTGTTACCTTTTTCATTGAATTTTCGCAACCATATACTATGTCAATACTTATTGTCATACCCCAAGGAGTACCCAAATGCGATATTCTGTTGTGCATAATATTAACGCCTACGAATGACTTCCTTAGTATGCAAAGACTTCCACATCATACACAAGTCATACTTCACAATAGAAGGGACATCGGATGAATTACGTAGTTGATAGTGACGATCAAATAAAAGCATGTGAAAGAAGTAAACAAAGTAAAGTTAAATCATGATAAGTTACAATTCTTAGGGGCATTTCTCCACTAAAACCATAAAGGCTCCAAAAGTAACTAAGTTCTTAAAGTCTTGATAATAATTTATAGTCTTTGATAGAATAAACTAACAAAAAAGATTTTGAAAGAAATATACTCTAAGTCTTCTAGTAAATTTCTTCAAAATGCTCCCCATATCTACCCTCGTTACTTTGGACTTCACCATCATACTATAGAGCCATAAGTAGTCCTGGGATAACAAAAATCTATATGGGTGTAAGCAACAATAGGCTTAGTAAGTATATTCCCACAAAATTATCATGAAACAAAGAAAGCATGTTGGCTAAATAAGTATATGCTATGTGTAATCCCGAAAAATTTTCACACTAGTATACAATAATAGAATAGAAAATGTGAATTAAATAGTGAATTTAGAACCCGATAAAAATCCTAAAATAGACTTATGACCTGTAATGAACTCGTTTATAGTTTAAAAACCAAAACATGACCTTATTGATAGTAAAGATAGATTTCGTATCTTAAGCTAATAACTCAAGATATAATTAGAAGTAGCCTAAATTTCAAACTCGATAAAATATAATCTCTTCATAGGACCTATTGGTTACAAAACAATAATAAAGAGATGAACTACTAGGGTTGTAAATACGCAGTGGGTACTAAAACAAATCCATAACTTCGAGTCTAGACCTCAAATAAAAATTCTGATACCCACTATTTAACTTGTTAGAGAATTCTAAGTTCATTAAGACTTAGACCTTAATTTGACTTATTAGACCAAGAAATTCTAATCACGTAAGTTAAAGTACTAAAAATAATTAGTCATGTAAACTCTATACTCAAAATTTGAACATATAAACAACCTAGAAATTTTGTAATAAATTTTCAGAGATGAAACTCTTACATAATTGTTATTTATATGTGTATAAATTAAGATTTGTTAAGAGAACTTAGCTAATTATATTAAGAAAATAATTAAACAAATTAAACAAATGATAAAACTAGATAAAATAAGAAGGAAAACAGATGTAAGAAAAGGATTTTCGACTGTTGCATCCCAAGGAGATTTATGTCCAAAATTTTAACCATTTTAGTACAGAAAACCAATAGAAAATGACTTCCAAACCAATCAAATAACTCCATCTAGGATCCTCATAAAATAAAGGGAAATCCAACTCAAACAAAGTGTTGAAATAGCTTCAAATTTGTCCAGAAATTACCGTGGAAAACAGCTTTAATGGGAACAAATAGCAGCTTTTTCACACACACATGCACTAATTTTGCTAGAGAATGTAGGCCTAATACGAGTTGAAAATGTTGACTAACAAAGCTCCAATAATAAGCCTTTAAATGGACACATAACACCCCAATAATTGGCTAGAAATTATACAAGAAATCTAGTGAAAATCAAGCTTGAAATAGATGCATAACTTAGCTCCAAAACAATAGATTTCATACATGAAGAACAACTCCCATTTCCATCGAATTTTCATCAACTTGTACCCCAAAATCACAAATATAAATAGACATTAATTAACTACCAAACAAACTCCTTAAAGCCCATCATTTACACCACAAAAATCTGCAAGAATTACCCATAAATTGTCTAAAAAATAGCACCCGATTTCCAGCCGAGAACAACAGTAAACACTCACCATTTCAAGCCCAAAAATACTCCATCTCGTACCTTAATCTTAGTTTATACTTACTTTACATACATAGGAGTAATTAGTTAGCAAATCAACCCAAATTTCTCCCAAACGCACACGAAAATCATACACCAAATAACAAAAATGAATAGCTTTGTCTTTTATTTTTCTTCCTTCGCGTGATAGATTTGAGGAGCATTTAAAACAGAGCTTCAACCTCTGTTTTGCACCATATTAATCATCTAAATACCATTCCTTATCAAACACAACAAAAACTCCATTTCCCTCCCTCAAACAATGGTAAAGGACAAAGTCGAACCGCCTTTGATTCTCCTGTAACTCAGCTGTGAGACAAACAAGAAATATAAGTTCTTAAAGGTAAGAATGATATTAGTCTAGCTAGTTTATTTTATTTACAAGCTACTAATTCTCTTGTCTTCCTCTAAAGATCACGATTTACATCAAATAGGAGGAGTTAGATACAATTTATCATCTAACCAAGATAAAGACTACACTAGCATTAAGTTTATCTTATGGCAACATATAGAAACTAGGAAAGTGATAAGTAAAGTGCAATAGAAGTGGCTGTCATGTTTGAGTTGGATGGATGATGTCTTGAAGTTATGTAATTAAGCTATTATTGGTTGATGACACTTGGTTGTTTAGGATTATGGAAACATCAAATTAAGAACTTAAAACTCTAAGTTTTACTAAATTTGGATCAAAGGAGAAGAAAATCAAAACAAGTTCATCAAGTAAACAATGGAAACACGTTGAACAAAAGGATTAAACTGTATGGATACAATTGTCCTAAGCCAAAAGCAACCCCATCAATGGAAAGTACATAAAAAATCTTATGAAATCGACTACTCATTTGTCAAATATGGATAAGAAACGGATTAGATATCATAAAAACAAAATTACAAATACTGTTGTTGGATTTTCATGAGTTATAGAGCTGTTCTCGTGTTTTTCATCATCTTGAAGATCTTGTTTGATAAAAAAGACACCACTAATGGATTTTAATAAAAAAAAAAATCCTCTTAAAATGACTATTTATTCATAAAAAACGGATGAGAAATGAGTTGATATCACAAAAAAAAATTATAGTAAAGTTGTGAAGTTCTACCCAAAAATTACAGGCTTAAACTATAAATTCAAAAATCTTATAAATTTCTTTTCTTAAAAACAACACCATAAATAGAAATTACTTGAAGAATACTATCAAATAGACTATTTATTCATCAAAATTGGATTAAAAATGATTGAGATATCGTAAAAAAAAAAGTCATTTAAAACAAGAGAGACAAGTACGTGCACACACACACACACACACCAAGAGCACCTTGCAAGCACACGTTGGGTGCTCAATGCTTGCTCCATGAGTGCTCCTTGTGTGCTCAATGAGCGATCCTTGTGTGCTCCATGAGTGCCACATGATTGCCCCAATGCCCACTCCAGAGGTGCTTCATGGGCGCCCCTGTTCCAGCCCTGAGCACTCGAATTGTACCCTTAATTTTCTTAACATATTTGATCGTATATACCTATTTTGTATATATATGTATATATCTCCTTATGAACAAAGTATATGTACAAAAATAAATTTATTTTAATTCTTTATTCTATTTTACTTTTTTTCTTGACACCAAACATGTTATGGTCTTAAAACTAAAATTTAAATAGGATAAATATTTGATACATATATATATAATAGTAATTAAATGATAGAATATATCCCTATAAATAATCGAAATTTTAAAATATAAAAGACAGATAAGATTGACAAACGAATAAATAATATAATAAAAATCTACTACTAAAAGCTGTAAGACTTAATTAAAGAATGAGGAACACACCATAAATATAAATATAAATATTAATTATGATCAAGACAAGAAAAATGAAAGTAAAATTTAAATAATAAATATCTTTTATCATAGACCATTACCTTAAAAGACCAATACAAGTAAAAGAAATTTAATCAAATATCAATATAGGATACTTAGGCATTCATAGGAGTTTAGTCATGTAATTTATAATTTATTGATGAATATTTCCATTCATCTCAATAGGTGATCTTGATACTGTCGAGGACTTCCCATTAATTACTACGATAAGACAAAATGAGCAGGTGAGTAACTCAGACTTATTACATTGTTTGTGATTGTAGCTTAGTTACATTGTAATGGAAAGATAATAACAAGCTTTATTGTATGGGTATGAAATTGCATGTTGTATGATTTGTTGGTTACTAAGCTATAATAATAACAATGGTAATAGAATTCTTTGTGAACTCATTACTTGTATAGCATGTTAACTGCTTGTATAATGTTTGCTCACCTTAAACTTGACTAAAAACTATCGGTACCATAAAGAAAATGGACATGCATTGCATAAATTGCATCTATTGCATAATCAAAGTGTGGTAGTCTACTACGTGTTAGAATTTTGGTTCTCTAGTAATGCCTGGTTTTTTTAGGCAAGAAGCTATTAGTTCTACGCAAGATTACCTTTGTTCCGTCAGTTCCATGGGAATTTACTAGTAAATGAAGAACACCTCATATGGTATCGCTTTGAAATATCTAGCATTTAATGGAGTTTTTAAGGTTTAAATTAGGAAATGAGTGTTAAGACGTGTTTAATATAAAGAGATAATTAAAGTGAGACTTGATTGTTTTCTTATATACTTAGTCTCTCTTGGGTAGGTGTGCTACAGACGAGGATTTCCTTCAACCCCGATGAAAGGGCGTAAATCTCCATCATGTTTGGATTTTAGGTTATCCAAGCTTGTATTTGTGTGATAAGTTATTTATACTCTATATTTTTCATGGGATTTTAAGCTCATTTTCCTAAAAATTCATGATGAAATCCTGTAAATTTATAAATAATGTTGTTTTAAAGCTCTTAGAATCAAATAAGGATTACTCGAGTGTTTTAATTTAGATTTGGAGCATAAACAACAATTAAAGTCAAGATTACAAAAATCGAGCCCTGTAAAGTTACAGCCGAGGCTAAAATAAAGGAAGCAAAACCACAAAAATTGGTCTATCAAGCCTTAACTGTAAGCCCTCGACATTGACCTTCGACTTCAGTTGAAGTGATCAAGCATCATCCTGAAGAAAATACATTGTTGAGCATTAAATCTTGACCCTCAACAATTGTGTTGACATACTAATTCTTCATCAGATTCATCTCAAGCCTCAACAATACAATCCTCATCTCCCTCAATTTTACCCTCGATAGAGCAATAGACAAAACGCATAGTTTACTTTGGAAATTCCTAAAGTCAAGCCTGATCTTGCTTTATACAAGCCTTGACCAATAGATCACACATGACCTTTGACAATTGTTTTCACAGATCATATGCATGCGTGGAAAGTTATCAAATTTTGTTCAAAAGAATTTGCTGCGTGTTAATAAAGTAGGTCATGCTTTCTGTGCTTATTAGCCTATAAATAAATGTGTAAGCGTGCGTTGTAAAGTATGTACCAATAGTGTAAACTAGAATTAACGTAGAGTATATTTCTAAAGGATTCTTGGGTAAAAGAATTTTCATTTCTTTTTACTTGATAATTTCTTTTGTTTTCTGGGTAAAATCAATTTAACCCAATGTTTGTAATTTCTATGAATTTTTTAGCAATTAATTTATTAATCTTTCGGCTTTGTTTTATTTCTTCTAATTTGTGCTTATTTTGATAAATCCATGGAGAAATAAACTCCTACAACTTAGGGATTACGAATCCAATTCCTTATTCACTTCGATTTCAAATGCACTTTCAAGTTAATTTGATTAGGTGTTTGTAATTAGTAACTTGAAATTAAACTTAAACTTGTGGTTTTTAAAGAAATGGTTCACTCTTTTAGATCCACGATTGATTTCAATTGAATAGATCGAGAGATCATTCAATTGAATAGATTTGTGGTTGCTAATGGAGGCGATCCTAACTACTTCTTGCAAAGGAATGGGCGAAGCCTTTCTGTCACTTATTTTAAAAATCCATTAAGTTGTCTTTTCAAAACAATGGAATCCTATTCTTAAGTGGGTTTAATTGAAACTTCACATTACTGGTTTTAACTAGATCTAGAGCTACTAACTTTGAGAGAAGCTTTAGTTTAATTTAAAGAATCCGACAATATAAACACACAAGTTAAACAGTTTTTAAGAAGTTTGTTGTTTTTAAGAAATCATTCTAATAAGGAATTGGTGAAGTAACCCGAAGCTGCTTTTTCATAGAAGTTTCAGGCTTATTTCTAATTTTACTCATTAAATGTTTGTGAATTTTTCTAACTTAGCATAGTTGCTTTTCTTGTTTATGCTTTTCTAGATCTTTCTTTGGCTAAACAATGATTGAGGTTAGGAGTATACCAGGTGCCAATCATTCTCTTGGGACCAACCTAAATCACCATCTATGCTACAAATTGATGGGTCCCCTTGCCTTGTGAGACCGTAGTTATTGAAACTGATTTAGAAACATTTATAAATTTGAAAAACTCAATCAATGATCAGTATGAACTGAAATTCATTTCATCCAAACATCTCCATACATACGAAGTTTTCTGGCGCCATTGCCGAGGAATGGTGTTGGATTCAATAATATTTTTGAAGTCCAATAAGGCAATAATGGAAATTAATTTTCATTTGTTGTTCTAGCCACTTTACCTTTGTAAATATCTCTTGTATATATTTGTTAAGCTTTGTAAATATCTTTTGTTGAGCTAACCTTCTTTTTGTTTTTATATATTTGTTTGTTTGTTCTCTTTTCTATGTATTTGCTGTAAAAATTTTATTGTATATATATTTATGTTCTTTGTCAGTTCTTTAATTCCTTAATTCGTTTAATTCTTTTATTTTTTATACTTGTTTCTTGTTTTATTTATTATTTATTCTTTGTTCGTTATTCTTTAGTTCAATCATTCTTTGTACATATTTTTTTTCTTTTGATTTATTTCCAAATAAAAATGTAGGCATATGACTAGGAGTCAATCTAAATTCTTGTTTCCATTGATCCAAAACCACATCATATAGGTCAAAAAAGCAAACAATCAAAAATGGCTGACCAAAGTAAAATTCAGGAAGATAATGAATAGCCCAGGGTAAACCAACCCTGAGCTATGATTGATTTTTATAGACCCAACCTAGATAGAGCCAATACTAGCATTAACAGACTTAGGGTTGCTACTAACAACTTTGAGATTAAACCCAATATCATCCAAATGGTCCAACAGATAGTCCAGTTTGATGGCCTAGAGAATGAGGATCCCAATAGCCATTTGCAATAGTTTCTGGAGATTTGTGATACATTCAAGATAAATGGTGTGTTTAAGGATGCGATTAAGTTGAGGTTATTCCCATTTTCCCTTAGAGGAAACACAAAAAAATGGTTGAATGGATTACCAAAGAACTCCATCTCCACTTGGCAACAAATGGCTGAGAATTTTATGACGAAATATTTCCTACCTTCTAGAACAGCCAAGTTCAGAGCTGTCATTGCTTCGTTCCACCAGATGGATTATAAAACATTGTATAAAGCTTTTGAGAGATGGAAGGAGTTGCTGACAAGACGCCCATACCATGGACTGCCCGAATGAACCTAGGTACAAACATTTTATAATAGATTGAATTATGGGACTAGACAATTAATACATGCAGCTGCTGGAAGAAGTCTAAATTTTAATTCCCTTAAGGAGTGTTTAAACCTGTTTGAAGATATGGCTAACAATCATTATCAATGGTCATCTGTGAGAGCCAAGAAAAAGAGATCAACAGGAGTTTTTGAGATTGATGCTGTGTCCAATTTGACTGCCAAGACTGAGGCTCTGAGTAGAAAAGTTGAACACTTGTCAATTGGGAGAAACTAAGTGAGTATGATTACTGAGTTTCCTGACCAAAATGTTGAAGGAATGACCTCTGAGAGTTGCGAATTTGTGAATAATTATTCTGGCGAAAAGACTGACTCTTACAATAACACTTACAATCCTGATTGGAGGAACCATCCAAATTTCCGGTGGAGTAATAGTATTTTCCAAAATAAATTGAACATACCCAATTTTCAGAAACCACCAATACAAGGGTCAAGAGCTTATCTAAGAAACAACAAATCTCTTGAAGATTTAGTTTCTCAGTTTATCAAAGCTTCTGAGAATAGGCACCATGGAATAGATGCTACCTTAAGAAATCATACTATTGCCATTCATAACTTAGAGAACCAGCTTGGCCAAATTTCTAAAATTCTTTCAGAGAGACCTTCAAGATCATTACCTTCAAACACTGAGCCCAATCCACATGATCAAACAAAGCAAGAATGATTTCTAAGATGATTATCCTACATCTTTTGTTCTATTTGTCTTTTGGTTGTTCTAAGGGATAGGAAGGATGACAGAATGATTGATAGGACGGAAGTGGTCCTAAGACAAAATCTATGTGTAAAACTCTTTTATGATGAACGCAATGGATTAATTTTGTTATATCATGTGCATGAATGGAATGGTTGATGAATAAAGTTCTGTATTATTTTATGAGAATTTTGTGTAGGTCTAAGTTTCAACCTCAACAATTTTAGGGTGAATTATAAAAGTCGAGTCTCATTGTCAAGCCCTCTCATTTGAGCCTTGACAGTGTTAAATTCTTTTTGTGAATAAAATAAAGGAATTTTTGCCGTCGCATTCTTTAATTCTTTAATAAGCCGTGATTTTTTTTTTTAAGTTGAGTGTCATTTATTCTTTATTTCTTTAGTCTTAAATAAAAATAATAATGACATGTTTTGTCGTTTTCTAGCCTTGGCTCTTAAAAACTTTTGAAAAGAAAATGATTGTTCATTCTGCACTCGACACAAACAATGTTCTTCCACTCAACATAAGACACTGTTCTTGCAATCGAAAATATCTCTTACGTGCACTCACAAACTTTGTATTAAAAATCCAAAAAAAAAAAAAAATTCTTCCAATATCTCAAAGCTATAATCATATCAAGTATGCTCCTTACTTTCTTTCTTTTCTAATTTTCGTTGTTGTTATATAATGTGCTTTGCATTTTAAATTTTTAGGGTTTTTCAAGATTTTTATATGAACTTGATAAAAATGATGAACTTCTATTTTTAAAGTAGTTTGTTAAGTAATGTTGTTCTTAAAACTTTGAGTAAGCAATTACAAACTTCATTTTCTTCTCTGATTTATTAGTTCTGTCGAAACCTTAGTTTGTCTCTGATTACTCAAAATGATTGTAGCAAAATATAAATATGTGTTTCAATTATAAGTAAGTATGGAATAATGTATATTATCTCTTTTTGCAGAACAAATGGCACCAAAAAAGCAACAAACCCAATTCTAAGTAAGTAACCAAGCTCTCGAAAACTTATCTGATGAGGATAGAGATAGGTTTAATATGTTTTTATCCCAGAAAAAGATAGTAGAAAACGTTGTAGTTTACTAGGAGGTGTTAAGAAATTTTGGGATGGAAGAAGAATTTCTAAAATATTTTGAAGATATTGTACGAAGGAGAGTATTTGAAATCAATGAGGAAGTTTATGCTAGCACTATTTTAGCCTTTCTGGCTAGTTTGAAATGGAAGGAAAAGTGCCCAACTTAGAAAGTGTAGTAAAGTTTTATGCTTTTGAAGAGTATAGAGAAGTCCTAATGAGGACATTCATCTACGCTATGGGGCTATACGATGATGAAGGGTATCTGAAGGAACCAGAATTCCAAGAACTACCCTTGAAGATACTTGAAGGAGATTTCAGAAATTTTGTAGAAGTAGAAATTGAAGGCAAATTTACTCCTTCAAGGACCATAGGGTCCAAGTTTAGGAATAAGAGTGTATGGATGTTGCACTATATGCTGATTAAGAGCATTTTCTCTAAATTGGAGGGAGGGTCAATAGTCTTTGAAGCGGAGCTACACCCAATTATCAGTATTGTAAGGGTGATTAAAATAAATATAAGATTATTAGTAGTTTGTAGGTTGAAGTATCAAGCCACACTGAATTGTAAAGGAATATTCCTTGGTGGCTTGATCATAAGGATTTTGAAGAACTTAGGAATGTGACCAGGGCAGGGGCCAACTAATCTAGTTTGTAAGTATAAAGAGCTTCAAAAGAAAGTTTTTAGATATTGGAGATTAGTAGAAGTGGGTACCACAGTAGAACCAAGATTGGACCATGACCCATTAGTTGAGCCCTAGCCTTTTCAAGAGTCAACTGCAGCAACTGAGCAGCAAAGTTATGAGTCACATCTTCCCCCTTCAAAAGAAGAACCCCCAATAGCATAACTGAAAGCTTCTACATCAGAAGTTATGCAACAACCCTCTATAATAAGCTTCCACATATTGGAAAGTGAAGTTACTGAGATGAAGGGAAGGCTTGTTGATTTAGAAAGAAGTACTAAAGGGGGTTGGATGATATAAAAAAGATGATGTCCTATATTTAAACTCACGTATGACAACTTTAGTCATCCCATGAGTTTAGACACCGGGTATAAGGCTTACTTTCACCATGAAGGGAACCTTACTTTGAATCGAAATAGTTTATGAAGACATACATAGCAATAAGAATATAAATCATAATAGTTATGACCGAAATTTATCTATTACAAAGATCTAAAGGGCATACCCTTGTTAATTTAGGGTCCACAAAAGTCTGTTACAACCACATGTATATATATATATAATTAAGGAGATTTAACTAGAAGTTTATGCCTAACATCTAGGTCCCTTCTTCAAAAAGCTCCTTAAATTCCAAAGGTTGTACGTGAGAGAAATGTCCCCTTGGGGATAGCCATAAATAATCGTACTGCAATAGGAAACTATAAGGGTATAAGCCTGCACACTTAGTGAATTTCACTTCCAAATTAAATACTCAATCAAACAATAGGGCAAGCAAGTTATATTAAATAATCATATGAAATGCATAAGCACATAAGCATATAATACATAAAACTTTCTGAGACTCCTATATTGAATGAATTTACACCCTCCATTAGGGGTTAGGTGTTTCAGGCTTATACGACCATAGATTTCAATTATTTAGTGGTTGTTTTAGGTGCCCACCCACTCGTTAATTACGTAGTTGATTCAATTGTCTACTCCACTTCCATTTTAATTTAAGCAGCCCCACACCGATAACCGAGTTTTTAGGCCCACCCATTAGTTAGGTATTATGCCTTTCTCCTACAAAAGGTATAACAACAAATGTAATGTGACTCAATATATGTTATGCATGGACAATTTAGTTATATGGTCATGGCATATTATTTAAGTGAATTGTAGGCGATCATAACGATTTCAGACACTCCAATTCCATACTAAATCATACAAATATTTATAAAAATTCTCATTTTGATATTCTTATTATCAATTCAAACAATTAGAATTCACATGCACATTCCAATTTTATCTTGTCCTAATTCTAATGTCACTATCATTACAAGCAAAATCATAAGCATGTAATTTAAAGAAAGTGAACTCACTTTGCCATGGCGCGAAATTCCTCTTAATCGTAATAATCTTCGGGAAGGTCTAGTCCATCTCCCAAGTCTCCTATCAAAAGGAATACCTCTAATGAGTATTTCTATGAAGTTTAAATGAACTGACAAATTCTATTCTAACAAGTTCGTCAAAGTTCGCCTAAATGGAAATTTCAACCTAAAATGGCCATAACTTAGTCATTTTAACTCGGAATTTCGCATATTATATACCGATTTCTACCTATTCGATGAGAGATATCTATTTCTATAGTTTTTTCCATCAAATAAGGTCATTTGGTTCATGAAAGATAGGGTATGGAATGTTATACGAGACTCCCAACCCATACATCAAATTCTAATTTCAATCCAAGCATCATTCAAAAGCTTTGATAGATACTTAGCTATAATTATATCTTCAAAGACACTTTTATATACATATATAACTCAATATCATGCATGATTCATGAGTTTTGATCAATCTATTTCCTTATGTATTTAGATAACGTTTTATGGGGTTTGAAAGACACTATTTTCTTAAGCTTTATTTCTACCAAGTATATTATGTGTATATGCAATATCTACAAGTTATTATCATGTATGACATGATATGAGCTATCATGTGTATATCCTTGATGGTACTCGGTAAAAAAAAAATTAGAAAACTTTTACTTTGCAAAACCTTCAAGAACACTTGGTTGAGAAAAACCAGTTTTATTTCTTTGAAAATCGTCCTTATGTTTACATTGGAGTTGGAAAATAGATGTTTAAATAGGGGTTTTGCCTAGCTACGAATATTTACAAAATTTTGAGAAATGAAAATATTGCTTAATCTATGTTTTGAAACCTTTCCTTGTTTTAGGATTATACCTTGATAAAATCCACTTATTCTTGTCAAAATTAAGTCTTTATTACATCTATTCCCTAATGCTTCTACTTTTCCATTAAAATCCTCATTTTGGTATTTAGAAATAGGTGCTTAAATGGAGGTCATTTCAAGATCCGAATTTTGGAATTTGTGTTTGAGATTATTTCTTGTGTTAAACTCATTTAATCTTTCTAAAATTAAGTCCTAACAAAATTTACTCCCTAAGGCTTGCATTTCTTTAATAAAACTCTTGTTTTAGGGATAGAAAATAGGTGTTTACATATTAACCTTTCCTTATTATGAATTTTAAGTTTTTGTTGGGGGTGAACATAGTGCTAACATAATTTTTGTAAACTTTTCTTATTTGAAAATATCTCTTAGTAGATCTAAGCTTTACTCCTCAAAACCATTCCTTTATGATACTTATTCGCTAAACCCTTCATATTTAATGTAAAATACTCATTTTGGATTTAGAAAATAGGTTTTTAAAATAGGGTTCTTTTTAAATCCGAATTTCCAAAAATCATTTTTGTTGAAAATAAAATAGATCTTAAACTTTTTAACATATCCTCATTATTATCATACTACTACAAGCCTTTTATGTACATAAGATAAAAATCTATGGTATTTATGTACTTAAAACAAATAGATCTAACATATCACGCAAGTCGTGAATACAAATGCAACATAAACATTCTGTAGATAAGGTTAATAAAAGAATATATGCACAAAATATCAATATTAATAACATATAACAATAACATAGCAAAATAATAGCAAAACGACTTAAATATAAAGATCCACAACATTATGATGGTAAGAATATCATGCTTAAGTGTTTCCACATCCTTAGCATAAAGCTCATGGGGATTTTAGTGGAATCACACATGTATGATCTTGTCATTACATCTTTCATTGAGGTAGGGTTTAGATCTACTACCCATTAAAGGTTTGGAACTAGAAAGCTTGAAGGAAAAAGTGTGTATAAAAGAGAGAGGGGGTCACGGCACTAGAGAAGGAGAGAGGGAGAAAAATTTTTTTTGCAAGAGTTCCACTTAAGAGAAAAGAGAGAAAAGTGAAAAGTGAAAGACTAAGGGGGTATTTATAGAAATGAAATTAGGGTTTGTTTTGATTAAATAAGAGGAAAAAAATTAAACAAAATGAGAGAGAGAGTGTAGGAGAGGGGGTACTGGCTTTGGGGGTTTAGTGGAGAGAGAGAGATGTTTGATTATTTTATGTAATAAAATTCAAATTTAATAGGTAGTTTAAGTAATAAAATGCATTGGAAAAGTAAATTTATAAGGAAAATTATGTCAGATTATAAGAATAGGTTGTAAGGATGTAAAAATAGGGTATAGGTGTTGCACTTGTGAATAGTGTGATTAGAAATCAAAAAGTAATCTAGACAATTAAATTACCAATAGTAAAGAAAATACAAATAAAATCATTAATCAGATATTTTTAATTACCGAAAAATTATATAACTGATATATTTAAACATATAATGAAATTACGAGTCTAACGGTACTAATGGTGTATTCTTGGTATCCCGAGCCCTGGGATACGCTTTTCAAAGTCTGTATCCGATCGGGTTCAAAATAGGGCAAAAAATTACCAATCTGAATCTACACTCTTCACTCATATTTCCACTTCTTGGTTTAAGAACACAGTATTGTCGGATCTAAACTGTTAGGGTTTCCTAAGGATTTATTAACCTAGGGTTTCCAGTTGACTTTCCGATTTAGGGTTTAAGCTTGAAATTACCCTAAAAATTATGGATTTACATTGATCTTTTGAATAATTTTTATTTAAGAATTCTTTATTAAATAATGAGGATAAAAACTAATTTACATAGATAAGCTAATTGATTTATGCAAAAGTACATTTATTTCAGTCAGTATAAATAATTAAATTTTTCAGAATGCTAAGATGATTTGCGCTTGAAAATGAACCATTCATGATTTGTTTTCTTAAATAAGCCTGATCTTTAAATTGTTTTATTTTCTTGCGGACAAGCAAAAGCTTAAGTGTGGGAGAATTTGATAAGTCATTTTTACTCTATATTTTTCATAGGATTTTGATCTCATTTTGCTAAAAATTCTTGACAAAATCCTGTAAATTTATAAATAATGTTGTTTTAAAGCTCTTAGAATCAAATGAGTACTCAAGTGTTTTAATTCAGATTTGGATCCGAAACAACAGTTAAAGTCAAGATTACAAAAATCGAGCCTTGTAAAGTCACAGCCAACGCCAAAACAAACGAAGCAAAACAACAAAAATTGGTCTATCAAGTCTTAACTGTGAGCCCTAATTGCGAGACCTCGACATTGACCTTCGACTTCAGTCGAAGTGATCAAGCATCATTCTAAAGAAAATACATTATCGAACCTTAAATCTCGACCCTCAACAATTGTGTTAGCAGACCAATTCTTCATCAGATTCACCTCGAGCCTCAATAATACGACCCTCAACTCCCTCAATTTTACCCTCGATAAAGCAATGGACAAAAACGCATAGTTTACTTTGGAAATTCCTAAAGTCGAGCCTGATCTTGCTTTATACAAGCCTCGACCAATAGACCACACGCGACCTTTGACGAGTGTTTTCACAGATCATATGCATGTGTGGAAAGTTATCAAATTCTGTTAGACAGAATCTGCCACGTGCCAATAAAATAGACCATGCTTTTTATGCCTATTGGCCTATAAATAAACGTGCAAGTGTGCATTGTAAAGTACGTACCAACAGTGTAAATCAGTATTAACGTAGAGTAGATTTCTGAAGGATTCTTGAGTAAAAGAATTTTCATTCCTTTTTACTTGAGAATTTCTTCTGTTTTATGGGAAAATTAATTTAACCTGATGTTTGTAATTTCTATGAATTTCTGACAATTAATTTACTAATCTGTCGACTTTGTTTTATTTCTTCTAATTTATGCTTATTTTAATAAATCCATGGAGAAATAAACTCTTACAACTTAGGGATTACGAATCCTAATCCTGATCCAGTTCGATTTCAAATGCACTTTCAAGTTAATTTGATTAGGTGTTTGTAATTAGTAACTTGAACTTAAACTTGTGGTTTTTAAAAGAATGGTGCACTCTTTTAGATCCTCAATTGATTTCAATTGAATAGATATGTGGTTGCTAATGGAGTCGATCCTAACTATCTCTTGCCGAGGAATGGGTGAAGATTTTCTGCCACTTGTTTTAAAAACTCATTGAGTTGTCTTTTCGAAACAATGGATTCCTATTCTTTAAGCAAGTCTAATTGAAACTTCAGATTATTGGTTTTAGCTAGATCTAGAGCTACTGACTTCGAGAGAAGCTTTAGTTTAATTTAGAGAATGCGCGATATAACACACAACTCAAACAGCTTTTAAAAAGTTTGTTGTTTTTAAGAAATCATTCTAATAAGGAATTGGTGAAGTAACCCTGAGTTGCTTTTTCATAGAAATTTTAGGCTTATTTCTTATTTTACTCATTAAACATTTGTGAATATTTCTAAGTTCGCATAGTTGCTTTTCTTCTTTATGTTTTTCTAAACCTTTCTTTAGCTAGATAGTAAATGAGGTTGGGAGTACACTAGCTACCAATCATTCCCTTGGGACCAACCTAAATCACAATCTATGCTACAAATTTGATGGGTGTGCTTGCCCTATGGGATCATTGTTGCTGAAACTAATTTAGAAACATTTATAAATTTGAAAAACTCAGTCAATGATCAATATGAACTAAAATTCATTTCATCCAAACATCTCCATACACACCATTGTGCATATGCTTGATTGATGCATTACATATGGTTGATAATAACTCGTTTGATATGTGATGAGTTCTGGTTATTCACTGGGCCTATGGTTTATGCTCACACTCCTATAGTCCTTACAGGTTAACTATCTAACGTTGATTTGTACCCTTGCAGAGCTTAGCACCAGTGAGGTTCTAAAGCTCTAAGAATTTCAGATAGATAGAATAGTTTTATTTAGTGATAAGTAATAGGTGATGTTTAACATCATTTTTATGTTATGAGGACTTCTCTTAAGTTATGGTATGTATTATCTTATTTACTAAACAGTATTTAGAAGACAAATGTACAGAAATGTATTTTTATCCATGTTCATCATTCTTATCATTGCAACCGAAAAAATCATGTTTTGTTAAATTATGTCATACTCTAAGGCAAACTAGTGATAACATGCATATATGATTCCATTATATGCTCCTTCAAATTTTCTAAATACAAGTTTTAGACATCAGATAGTATTATAATATGTATGTTACTACCGGGTACTCTTGAGACATGACAATTTTTAGGTGGTATAAAAGCTAGGTTAGATGCTAACATGAGAAAGATGAAAATGAATAAAAATACAAGTGGTATAGATAGTAGTAGTTATAGATTCCATTTAAGAATAGTATGGGTAGTCATGGGTAGAATTAAGTGCCTAAGATAAAATCTATATGATTAATATTAATCATGTAAATTTCATTTGTGGTGCAGATTAATCTAGCAACGTGTCATACCAAATGGATGACATTTGGCATGTTAAAGTCAAAAACTTTGACAAATTATCGAAGGAGGTTGAGAATATTAGTAGAAGATCTAGTTTTGACTGGTATTAGTAAGACACTGGAGCAGATTCTCAGTAAATGGAGACATGGATTAATTCCACTCTTTAAAGATTAGATATTCCTGATGGAAAGAGCTCACTTGAGTTAGGCACTACTATTGGATTAATTTATAGGTTTGAAAGATTTGTTGGGAGAAATGGAGGGGATGTAGAAATTAACAATGTAGTATTTATAGTATCAGTAAAACTTGAGTACACCAACTCTTCTAGATTTTAGAACTTGGGAGGATATTGGATGAGGATAGATTTACATGCACGATCTTAGAGAGGATCACGTAGGGGTACAAGATACAGACCTTTATACTAATGAACGAATAATGAGCCACTTTAGTAGATGTGATTTTCCTAAAGATGTGTTGATGGCTCAACCTATCATTATACCTGATATAGAGACAGATTGTGTGAGTCCACCTAGCCTTTATGATACATTTTCACCTAAAATTACATAGGATATAGTGATATCGCTTGGAAGGCAATGAAGAAGAGCGGGTAAGAGGACTGCTGCTGATATAAGTTTAGGGGATATAGCTGGAAAAAGTGAAGAAGATGAGAAGTGGGAGTACCATACATACACCAAAGAAAGTAGGATCCATAGATCTCACACAGAGCACTTTTAGCTAGTATGGTACTTGGAGAGGCATGCCACATGGAGGATGGTTAAGTGGCGAGGATGTCGTGCTAACACAGGAGGAGAGGCAAGTTTCTACTACTCGAGGAGTACATATCAAAGGTTTAGATCTCAGTTTGGCACCACGAGGACAACAAGCTTTAGTAGTGAATATGAGTGATGGTGATTCTAGTGATGTGTATGTGTACCTTCCGCTAGATCCCCAGGACAAGGGCAAGGGATGCCTTTATCCTAGTCCTTAAAGAGTTAATGACGAAAAGAGGATGATATGTGTTTTGTTAGACTTGCTATGTGAAGCCATGTGATGGATGCTCTTTTGCTTTGCTAGACTTATAGCTAGATATATTAGTTAGTGCAATTTTTTACTATGTAAATATAGCACTAACTTTAGATACTTTGGTATGTTTTGATGTAAATACTCTATCTAGCTATATGTTTATGTACATATATGTGAAGTTAGTAAAATCAATGTTTATAGTATGGAAAATGCTATATGTATCCTTATAGTATAGAAGTTATACATGCATAAGACTTTGCCATGGAGTGTATAAAAATAAATATAACCAACTTACATAAAGGATTGTTACAATAAATGAGACTTACCTTAAGTAATGTGTTCATTTATGCTAGAGTGTTGGAATGAGAGCTAGAAGGGGAAAACCTACAAGAGTACATATAAACCCACTTGAGGATGCACCAGCACCGCAACCTAATCATTTGGAAACTATTTTACAAGCGATCCAACAAAAAAATGCCCTAGTTTTATAGGCTTTACAAGTTAGACAAGTACCTCCTGTAGCACCACCAACTGAGGCACCACCTATACCTCAAGCATCAATCAGGAGAAATGAGAACATGTTGCATCAATTCAATCACCTGTGGAAGAACTAAGGAACCAAGAGCAACGTATTGAATCTATAGTTGAGGTACAAAGGCTGCCTCGATATGATATGAGTTGCAGCCTCCACCACCCTTAAGACCTCAAAGGAATATGTTACCCAAGTTTATAAAGTGTAATAGATATTTTGAAGGATTGCTAGGAAAGCCTAAGGAAGCAAAAGATTGGCTATCTCAGATAAAGCGATCCTTTGACATTTTTCAAGTACAAAAAGCACTAAAGGTACCATTTGGATCCTATTTGCTATGATTGAGAGCAAGAATAAAATGGAACTCTAAACAAAGAGGATTACCCCAACCCGTGACTTGGGAAGTGTTTAGGCAAAAGTTTCTTAAAGAATATTTTCTAAGCAGTCTAAAAGCAAAATATGGTACTGATTTGATGAATCTGGTTCAAGGAAGTAAGATAATCGATGAATATGAGCATGAGTTCAATCGATTATTACAATGTGCTCTGGATACTTATAAGGATAGTGACAAGCTAAAGAGATAAACTTTTATGGTTGGTTTAGAACCTTACTTTCAGAGAAGACCCATTGAATTTGAGATTATTGATTATGCTACTATGGTGGAGAAAGCACGAGTGATAAAGCGCGTTAGAAAGTATGAAGTGGAGAGATATAAGAAACGGGGACAAACATATGGAAAAGGACTCATGATGATGTGGGGACGAGTTTTGTTCCTAAGAAAAAGAAGTTCTTTAAAAAAATTGGGAAAATAAAAAGTGGCAATGCTAGGAGAACTACTATCACTTGTTGGAAATGTAAAGGTGCTCATTACCCGAGAGATTGCCCACATCTTCAACACAAATGTTTTTATTGTAGTGAAGGTTGACATGTAGCTACCACATGTCCAAAGAAGACCAGTGCAACCTGTTTCATTTGCAAAAAGGTCGACCATATATCGACTAACTGTCCACAAAGGATGAATACGACAGTTAAATCTTCACAATCTAAAAGAGTCGTCGGAGCCACGAACCGAAAGGAGAACAACACCAATGTTGGCAAAACCACTGGTACAGCTAGGATTAATGCCATACATGGAACCTCAGTTGAGGAAGAGGAGATAGAGGAGGATGATGCATAGAACATTTGGGATAATGTTTACATGGAAGAAACTGGACTTATTACAGGTATGCAATTATATTAAAAGTTATAATATGTGACTCCAACACTTTAGATGCACAATAAATGCTTTTTTGAGTTATAAATAACACATAGTAAACAAATGATAAATAGGAACTATCTACGTGAGAGACTATGTAGTGTATGTGTCAAGCCCCAAAGGATACCCTAAACGTAACAGTCCGCCGCATACTAAATGTATAATAGCCATGATTTTATTTCCGATATCATATTATATATGTGTGATTATAGTTGCATATTAAAATAAGTAAATAACATGTTTTACATATAGATTAAACTAGTATAATTTAATATATGTGTTTGAGTAGTGTGGAATATTTATGTTTGCATTAATATAATACATATTTAATATTGACTTACATATTGATGTTGTATGAATAATGAAATGAGTAATATTAGACTTAAATATATATTTCGAGTGTTTGTGTGCAGCAGATTTTTTGGGCTGCCTTAAAACTCAAAGTTAGATAAATATACAGCTAAAAATATCCCCATTTTCATCCAAAGTCAGAATACTGTCAAGAAAACCTTCTAAACAAACACAAAACTCATTATTTTCTCTTCCAAAGCTACCCCAACTTCAAGAGCAAACCCACATCCAAATTCTTACAAGTTGGCCATCAAAAGATCCTTCTAAATCCTTGCAAACCAAGCCCAAAGATTTGAGGTAAGTTTAAGTTACATTTGATGCAAGTTTCATAGTATAGATTTGTTAAATGTGAATTGGATATGTTCATATGTATTAGTGATGTGTTGATGAAGGTTTGGGTTGCCAATGAAGTATAATATATGCATGTTTATTATTGAAGTGTGTTGATGAAAATGGAATAATGTATGAGTAGTGTAGTAAGGGTCAAGTGAAGTTGAGCTTGTTGAAAGTTGTGTTGAATGTTGTATTGATTGAAGGGTAGAGATTGAAGTGAAATGATGTTGTTTGATGAGTTGGAAATGTATAATAGATGATGTGAAGTTCATATATCAAGTTATAGAGAGCTAAGAAAGTGTTTTGGTTGAAGTTAAAAGTGTTAAAGTCGTAAAAAATTCGTGTTCAAAACAATGGTGTACAAAAACTATCAAAAACCCTGTCAAACGGCCTTGGCAACGACCCCATTGGGACGGGTGTTGCACTCTTAGATCAAAAATCTCATTTTTCTTGAGTTGAAACGGCCTCCTAAACGGTCCCATTGCCAAGGGTGTTGTGGTTTTTGATTTCTTCCCGATTGCAACACTATTTTGTAAATTAGCCATAATTTTTTCATCTAACCTCCGATTGAGGTGATTCAAGTTGCTATAGAAAGCTTAAAAGAGGATATACAACTTTTATGTTTTGAGTTTTTACAAATTTTAAAAGTATCAATGCTTAAATTTTATTTTTTTTCAATTGATACAATTTTCAAACAAGATTAAAAACTTATGTTTTCTTGTTAAATATGTGTTCGCATATGAAATGGATCTTTTTGGACTAAAATAAGATAGATTAATGATATTTGAGGTGTAATGATGATTGAGTGATATAACTAAGCATAATTTAATTATATTTGTAGATTTAACACATAATTGAATTTCCATGGATATTAAGATAAATCTAGTTATATTGTATATATGGATTGAAGTTAAAAATGATGATTTTGTGAGCTTGTATGATCTTGATAAATGTATAAATGATATATTATGACTTTGTATAAGTTATATTTGAGGTTTTAAGTATCAAGTTCAAGATTTGATATGCTTTAGGTGTAATTCCACGTATATAATGTTGATTTAAGTTTAGATTATCTTTTAAAGGATTCTCGAGGTTCTATTTAGATTTCCTACATAAGGTACGCAGTAACGCGTTCGTCTATGCTTAGGATAGGTATATATTTAATCAACTTTAATATAGAAAAACTTAAACCTTGTTTGAGTTGGATGTCTCTTACGCTGTTTAAATCCGTATCTAGCCCGGTATGATAGATCGGTATCCAGTTCAGGGAGCAGCACCTTGCTCAGATTGGTGGCATGGTAGATTAGGTGCTTAAGCCACCCCTGTCTTTCATAAGACTTTCGAAAGTGGTACGACGGGTAATTGATGGGGAAGACAGTATCGGCGTAACGTTTGGTTATGCTTAGAATGAAGTGGCATAATTTAGTTCTAATGTTTATATGAACAGTTGGACTAGGTGATGTTATGGACTAAGATAAGTAAAGTCGTGTAACAGCTGTCAACCCTAGATGAGGTTATTTTCTCTTTATCTGATATATCATCTAGGAGATATAAGTATCCGAGCTGCTTATATCAACCCTTGGAGTGTCGAGGTCGTTACTCAGGAGCTCAATTACCCTTATTGTTTGGAGTTTGAATACTCCAGTGTTGATTGACTAATTAAAAGAATATCTAATAATTGAATGGATGTTGCATTGCACTATAGTTAGGATCGTGTGAATCATTCTGCTTTTGTTTTTGTTACTATGTACTGGGCCTTTGGCTCACTTTTATCCTTTCAGGTGTGGAAGACGAGTTCTACATAAGCATAAGATACGGATCTGATTTTGAAAAGTTATTAGATGAATGGGATGAGTAGAGGAGACCATGACTCATAAAGAGCCCTTTGTAATAGATTAGTTTATATGTGTATATGAATTATGGACCTATGTAATAGTTATTAGGATTTTTGCTATCTTTTATGATCTTTTGTAAATGGCTTACCCTTAAGCCTTAGTTGTAATTTTTTTTTTTATATGTGGGTGTATTATTTCTATGCCTTTTGAGAAGTATATTATATAAGTTATGCTTTAAAGAAATGTTCTATGAAGTATTTTGTTAAAGTTTATTCCTATAAGACATTTAGGCAAATAACTATACAAATTGATTATGGATTACAACCTTATATATAATACTGCAGATTATATGTGGTTGGATAACTGAGTTTGCTTATTTTAAATATAGCGGTAATTATGAGTGCTTACAAAACGAGACTTAGAAATCACTACCACAGTTATTCAAAAATCTTGTATTAGATGCAAGGCGTTCTCTTACGACAATAGAATACTTATGCAATTGGAGATAGATAGTTTAACTTAATAGAATAAGCATAAAAATAAAAAACCATAGATATCTTAGGATCATTTACAAAATATCAAGGGGCATTCCCCCGTAAAATGTTAATCAGTCCAGGTAAAAGCTTTTTACAACAACTCAAGCGTTTAAGGTTTCCTATGGAATTCTATACAAAAGCTAAACATAAACTTCTAAGGAAAACTTCTATTCTCGCGTCACCTGAGTTGACCAAGTCCTGGGATGCAACCATAGGTATGGGAACTACAACAAAAAAAAGCTATGGGAGTATAAGCTACGCTAGCTTAGTGAGTAAATGTCACGCCCCGTAGGGTATCCTAAACGTAACAGCCCGCCACATACTAAGTAAGACTCTCGAGTTCCCTACCCGAGCCCTTCGGGAGTCTTAAATAGATATAAAGCATTCCTTTACGACAATAGAATACTTCAACAAATGGAGTTAAACAGTTTAATGTGGCATTCATTAGCCATAGATAATAAATCAAAACGCATAATTATAGTTTACAAAATCTAAGGGGCATTCCCCGCAAAATAATAACAAGTCCATTACAGTCATCCAGAGTCCTTAGTTTCCAACGGAAGTCTATACAAAAGAATGGATTAAACTTCTATGGGAAACTCCTATCTCCGGTACCTGTGCTGTGGCTTGCCTCGGCCTAAGCCATATAAACTCGTGCTGCAATAGATAAAAACTATGGGGGCGTAAGCTAACTAGCTTAGTGAGTAATAACTTCCATAACACAATTAAATACAATCATTCAAGCAAGTGATTATTCAAGCAAGTGTATGCATCATACAAATGTGATCAACAAACATATGACCAACCGGAAATCATATGTGGATGGACTTGCCCTCCATCCCGGGTTAGCAGATTAACGAATCCTGCGGTACGACCGTTTAAGCTCACGGTCAACTAACTAATTTCGTTTTATGGATCACGATTAACCAACATATTCGTTTTATGGATCACGAAAAACCAACCAATGCGAATGCTCCATCCCCATCGTGATATGAATGGATCCAATTTACAATTGAAGTCGAATATTCATTAATTCAATTCTTTTAGGTGACCAACAAGTATTCGCAGACATTCATCATAAGACACTAGCTAATCAGTCAATAGCTTAACACCGGTTTCGATATTCCTTAAGTTCCAATTCACATATCAGCAGTAGACAACATATATAATTCCCATATACCCCATCATGCATATACAATTTCTTTTTATCTTTGCCTACACCACTAGTGCCACTACATTACAATCACATTCATTAATTGAGAGTGGAAGTAAAACTCACTCGGCCATTGGACGCCAATCTTTCTAGTAGTAGTAGTCGGGAGGTAGAGTGTCGTCCTGCTCGGGATCACCTACCAAGCAAGAATAATCCTAATGAGACTCTCATTATGTAACTAAATCAAGCTATACATCTAAACTAGATGGATTCGGATTTCTCGCTATTTGCGGAAGTTCCGACTTAAAACGGCCATAACTTGGTCATTTTAACTCGGAATTTCGCAAATTTTATATCGATCTCTATCTACTTCGAAAGATCTACCTATTTCTAGTATTATTTCCAAGTTTTGAAAATAGTAAAGCCACGGAACAGTGGGATCAGTTCTGTTCTGCCATTTCTCAATTCCGAAAATTTTGTTTTGCTTTTGATAAGAAATGTTCCTAGTTGATGATTCATGCATGAATGGTATAGGAATGAATTACTAACATGAATGCCATGTAATGAACTCAATATATGCATGATCATGATGATTTTGTGATAATAAACTCTTATGAACTCCTAAGTGTTGGAAAATTTCATAAAGGTTATTTCTAAGAAGCTATTCTTCCACTTTATACTCCTTAGGGTTTCTTTGACTTTTAATCTTGTAATCCACTTGTTATCTAACTAAAAATAAGTTCTCAAAGTCTATATTAATCATGGCCTTCATTCATGCATAAAAACTCCCATTTTTCATTTGGTAAACATGTCTTTAAACAAGCTCTTTGTAAAAATCCGAATTTTTGAAATTTCATTTTCTTGCATTTTTCTTATGGAAAAACTTATCTAATGAATTAAAAATTGAAGCTCCAATATATATATTATCTAAGGACTTCATTTAGCTTATAAAACATCAAATTTAGGCTTAGATATTAAGTGTTCTTGTAGGCATGAACCTAAATTACGAATTTAACCATTGATCAACATATCAATATTTTTCATCCTAACTCAACCACTTATTTTACATTCCTATCATGCCTAAACTCATTCAAACTTATGAAAATCATTCTTTCAAGACATCTACTACACATACCCTTCATTTTTCCTATGAAATATGAGTTCAAAAGTGATTTTGGTGGTTTTTAAGGTAGGGTTTCCATTTCATCCGAATTTTCAACATTTCATATTTGACAAAGTCCTTCCTTTTTCAATGTTCTTGCCTTCTATATGTGAATATTTACTATCTAACATCTCTATACATATACAAGACTACATTTTTATGATCATTAATGCATGGAAATAAAAATAACTCTATGATCATACATGTACATGAAGTTGTGAATGTCTAAACTTTAGATCTACTATATATAATGTATAAATCATGGATCTCATGGCATGAACAACAATATATATGCAAGATCTCTACTTTACATGCATGAACAAGTTGATATTTCAAACAAAACTCATTCAAAGGCTAGATCCACTTCTTGTGATGGCTTGAGATTCTTGTAGTAGTGTTTTCATGTCCCTTGCTCATGCTCATTGGGATTTAAATGAGAAAACACACAAGAATGATCTTGCCATAACAAGATTTAGGACTAACAAGGTCTAAAATCAACATACCAAAGGAAGATCAAAGGAGAAATGAAGGAAACTTGAGTTGAAATTGTGAGGGAAGAGGGAGGGGAAGCTCTCGGCACTCTTAAGGGAAAAAGAGAGAGTTTTCTCTTTATGACAATTTGAAACAAGTAAGAATGAAGGGAGAGAGAGAACAATATGTATATATATGAAGTGAATTAGGGTTTAGTTAAATAAAATGAAGTAAAAATAATTTAATTGAGAGGGAAACGGGGGGGGGGGGGGGGGGGGGCCGCGGCGCGGGCACTTCAAGGGGGTATGTGTGTATGTGTTTGAATTTTTTATATTTCTAATTTAGTTAATTAAAATGTAATAAATGTGATAATTGATTAAGAGACAAAATTTCTTGGAAAAGAAAATTGAAATGAGTAGTTGTAAGGATGTAAGAATAGGGTATAGGTAGTGTGTAGTGTAGGTTGTACTTGTGAATAGTAGACAAGACATCTACTTTACCGGTTGTTCCGAAAACACGGGAAAAGCTATAACTGTAATTTTTATAGCTCGAAAAATTATAAAATTGATAATTTTGGAATCCTTATAAAATTACGGTTCTATTGAATATTCCGGAACATTTTTCTGAATCCGTGGTCCGGGGCACGCTTTTCCGTAATTGAGCTCGGGAAGACTCGGAATTGAAAAATTCCCGAATTTAAAACTTTCAAAGGTTTAAAATGTACTTTTAAACAATAATTCAACTCCATTTACTTTATGAAATTTCTTTTATTATGAAACCGAAGAAAAGCCGGATTTAGGGTTCCTAGGCTTCACTCACTAGACTCAAACTAGGCCGGGTTAGGGTTTCGCTTCCAACTCCCGAGGTTTCTTGACTACTGAGAATACCAGGGTTTACAAGTAAATACTTCCAGAATATACATATCCCACAATTACATACATACAATCAAGTTGATTAATCATCTATATGAAATGCAACAACCACATGGGCAAACAAGACATATGATCAACTAGAAATTATATGTTGAATGGATTTATACCCTCCATTCGAGGTTAGCAGATTAACAAATCCTGCGGTACTACCTTGAATTACTGTTCCATTTTATGGCTCATGGGCAACCCATCAACTGTACCGTTTTATGGCTCACAGGCAACCCATTTCATTCACACCGTTTGTGGATCATGGAGAACCAACCATGATTAAATGCACCATCCCCATCATGAAGTGATTATGTTCATATTACTTATTAATCTGAATAATTTATTCCATTTCATAGGTGACCAATCAATTTACAAATACTCATCATCCTATCATATGGACAAACATCAATTAATCACCCGATTTCGATATACTTAGCACATTTTTCTCAACACATCAAGATAGCATACATAATCCCATAATTACCCATCATGCATTTCCAATTTTTTTTTATCTTTGCCTATCATTCTAGTGCAACTACAAATTACAAACACAATACGAAATAGTAAATAGGAAGTATGACTCACTCAACCATGGATACCAGTCTGTAATCGTAGTAATCCAGGGGTAAGAATTCCTCCGATTCAAAGTCACCTAAACAAAATAAATACCCAAATGAGTATTTCAAATCATAACTAATTCCAACTTATCAAATACAAACTTTTAAGTTCGTAATTTTCGTGGTAAATGAACTTTTCAACTTAAAACGGCCATAACTTGGTCATTTTAACTCAGAATTTCGTAAAAAAGCAGTTGATCTCTATCTAATTCTAAAGATCTATCTATTTATGATGTTATTCCCAAGTTTTGAAAACTTTTGGGTCTTGAAAAGCTCTGATCAGATCTGATCAGTAACTTAAAATCGCACTTCCGAAATTATTTTGTGAAATTCACATAGTTTCTACCTAGTATATTATATGTACATGCAATATCAACAAGTTATTATCGTGAATTACGTGATATGAGCTATCTATATGTATATTCTTGATGATATTTGATTAAAAAGAATTTTTAGAAAACTTTTACTTTGTAAAAATTTCAAGCATACTTGTGTTGGAAAAACTAGTTTTATTTCTTGCAAAATCACCATTGTTTCTACTAAATTAAAGCCTTGATGACCTATATGCCTAGTACCTTCATTATTATAATAAAATTCCTCATTTAGGAGTTGGAAAATAGGTGTTTAAATAGGGATTTTGCCTAATGATGAATTTTACAAAATTTATAAGGAATGAAAATAGTGTTTGATTTATGTTTTGAAACCCTTCCTTTGTTTTAGGATTATACTTTGATAAAATCCATTTATTCTTGTCAAAATTAAGTCTTTACTACATCTATTCTTTAAGGCTTTCATTTTTCTATTAAAATCCTCATTTTGGAATTTGGAAATAGGTGTTTAAGTGGGGGTAATTCCTAAATCCGAATTTTATGATTTGTTTTTTAGATTGTTTCTTGGGAAAAACTCATTTGATCATTCTAAAATTAAGTCTTGATCAACCTATTCCTTAAGGCCTTCATTTCCTTAATAATGCTCTTGTTTTGGGGTTGGAAAATAGGTATTTACTTAACAACTCACCCTTGTTACGAATGTCAAGTTCTTGTTGGGGTTGAACAAGTTGTAACTCAACTTTAGTAACCTTTTTCTTATTTTGAAAATATTTCTTAGTAAAACTAGATTTAAATCATCAAAATCATTCATTTATGATACCTATTCCCTAAGCTCTTCACATTTAATGTAAAATCTTCATTTTGGAGTTGGAAACTAGGTTTTCAAAATAGTTATCTTTTTCCATACGAATTTCCAAAATTTATTCTTGTTGAAACTAAAATAGATCTTGAATTTTTGGCATATTCTCATTATTATTATACTACTACAAGTCTTTTATGTACATAAGACAAGTATTTATAGAATTTATATGCTCAAAACAAATAGATCTATGATGTCATGCAAATCATGGATGCAAATGAAATATGAACATTATGTAAATGAGGTTAGTAACAAGCTATATTCACAAAAATATCAATATGAAATTATATAGCAATAATATAGCAAAACAATAACTTAAAACAACTTAAATGTAAAGATCCACAACATTGTGATGATAAAGATATCATGCTTAAGTGTTTCCACATCCCTAGCAAAAAGCTCATGGGGATTTTGATGGAACCACACATGTATGATTTTACCATTATATATTTTATTTGTGGTAGGGTTTAGATCTATTACCTATTAAATGTTTGGAGCTAGAAAACATGAAGAAAAAATGCGCGTGTGTGTTTGTATAAGGGAAGGGGGTTCACAACACAAGGAGAGGAGAGAGGAGAGAAAACAATTTTCATAAGTTTGATTTTTTTTTTTTTTTTGTGAAAAGAAGGAAGGTGAAAGTGAAAGGCAAAAAGTGTTTATATAGAAAAAAAGGATTAGGGTTTTGCGTGATTAATAAAAGAAGAAAAATAAAACAAATTGGAAGTGTGAAAGAGGGGAAGGGCATTGGACTTGAGTGGGAGAGAGAGAGAGATGTGTTTGTTTTATGAAATTTTTCAAATTTAAATAAGTAATTTAAGTAATAAAAATATATTGAAAAAGTAAATTGTAAGGAAAATGATGTATGATTGTAAGAATAGGTTGTAAGGATAGGTTGTAAGGATATAAGAATAGGGTATTAGTGGTTGTAATTGATGAATAGTGTGATCAGAAATCAAAAAGTAGATTAAACAATTAAATTATCAGTAGTAATAAAAATACGATAAATAAACAATAACTGTAATTACAGAAGAATTCTTATAATTATATTTTTGAATTCCTTATTAAATTTTGGTTCTAAAGAGTCCTATATAATATTTTTCTATTTTCGAGTCCTGGGGACTGGTTTTCGAGAATAGATCCTGATCGGGTTTGAAACCAATGAATTTCTCTGAATTCTATACTTTTATGTTTCGGTATATTATTTAGGTCTATATTCTAAAGCTAACTCATTTTTATTGTTTCGGGTTTCGTTCTCGATATTGTCGAACTTAGGCTTCCTAGGTCCAAACTAGCCCTAGGGTATTCTTTTAGGGTTTCAATTTCTAGTTCCAATTTCCAAACCAAGTTTGGTTTGCTAAGAAAAAGAGGGCTTACGGTATGCATTATTTGATATTGGCACAATGCACTCATTCATAAATGCTAAGTTAGCAAGAGAAATAGGATTAATGCCTGAAACTATGGATAAAGGATTAGGAATTACCACATCCATAGGGGACATGGTTGTCACACGGGAGATAGTGAAAGGATGCTCAACAAAGATTGGTGATTAGGGATCAATTGCTGATTTAATTGTTGTAGATCTACATAAATATGAAGTTATCTTGGGTATGACTTAGCTAACCACCATAAAAGCAAAGATTGATTGTTGTTTCAAAATGGTTTCCTTTATCAATTGTCAAGGAAATAGAAAGGAGTACAAGGGAGAAATACTCAGAGACAAGGAAGCTAAAATAACAACTGTTGAGGTTGATGGTGAAGGAATTGAGGAATTAAGTAGAAATATTATGGGAGCTATGGAGGGAGAACCCAAGAAACCTGATATTCAAACTATAAGAATAGTGTGTGAATATCTAAATGTATTCCCAGAGGAATTACCCGGACTACCTCCACATAGAGAAGTATAATTCTCTATTAGTTTGGTACCAGGGACAGAACCAGTATCAAAAGCACCATATCGAATGGCACCTATTGAATTGAAGGAATTAAAGGTGCAATTGCAAGAATTAATGGACAAGGGTTCATTCAACCCAATGTATCACCATGGGGAGCATCAGTATTGTTTGTTAAGAAAAAGGATGGTTTGATGAGACTCTGAATTGATTACAAAGAATTGAATAGACTTACCATCAAGGACAAGTATCTACTATCGAGAATCGATGATTTGTTTGACCAACTACGTGGAGCGAATGTATTTTCCCATATTGATCTCAAATTAGGATGCCATCAAATATGGATTAAGGTAGAAGATCTACCTAACACTGCATTCCGAACAAGGTATGGCCATTATGAATTTGTTGTTATACCATTTGGATTGAGAAATACACTAGCAGTATTTATTGATTTGATGAATTGAATTTTTCAACATTTGTTGGATATTTGTGTAATTGTGTTTATAGATGATATATTGGTATACTCACCATCTAAGAGTATAAGAGTGTGTCGTACAAGGCTGGCAAACTAAATTAAAGGCCTAAATTATGATCATTAAATGTATAATAAATGTATTATCAAATATACACTAATAACAGTGCCTGGCCTAGAGCTTCGGCTACAGAAATCAGGTCATAAACTCTAATAATCTTCACCTTGACTCAAATTTAGTAGGAAAGTAGAAACGTAAACTCCAATCGACATAAAAAAAAAAAACAAAACAAAAACAAAACATTCTCTACCTCTTCCACAAACCTCTAAAGGGGATGAATTAGCAACGAATACTAACTAAGTCCAAGCAATGATTAAACATGGCTATAGGAAGCGACTTAGTCATCATATCAGCAGGATTATCATGAGTACTTATTTTGCTCATAGCAATATCTCCATGAGCAATAAAATCACAAAATGATACTGAACACCAATGTACTTTGTCCTTTCATGGAACGTCTTATCTTTCTAAGAAAGATTGTACTATAATTGTAACAATAGACTGTAATAGACTTCAAGTCATGACTGAGTTCACCATATAATCCTTTCAACTAAATAGCTTCTTTACAAGCCTCGGTAATAGCCATATACTCTGCTTCAATAGTAGACATGGCAACTATAGCTTGCAAAGTAGCTTTCCAACTAATAGCATAACCACTAATGATAAAGATTTACCTTGTAAGAGATCTTCTTTTATTCAGGTCTCCAGCAAAATCAGGATCAACATATCATATTACTCCATCTGTAGTTCTCCTAAACTGCAAACAAACATCAGTAATACCTCTTAAGTATTTGAAAATCCACTGAACTGCTTTCCAATGTTCCTTACTAAGATTTTCCATGTATCTACTAACTGCATATGACAAATTTGAACGTGTACAAACCATAGCATACATAAGAGATCCCATTGTACTAGAATATGGAGTCAATTTGAATTTGTGTACTCCTTCACAAAGTGGTTTTAGTGGAGTCAATATGAATTTGTTAGGGTGCAAGTGTGAGATTAGAAAAATCCCACATGGGAGATATGGGACTTATGTGAAGGGTTTATAAGAGGGAAGACCCATTAACCTAATACCTTAAGGTTTTGGCTTATAGATAGTGTCATACCCATTAGTATATTCCTTCATAATGTCCATTTGAAAAATTTATCCTCGTTGAAGGCTTCCTTCTCTCCTAACAGATTGGTATCAGAGCCGATGGTTTGGCTAGGAAAGTTGACTTTCCAAGTGGAAAAAAGAGATTTATGGTATAACTTATTTATGAAAAACCATTCATATATGGTGAGTATGTGAGGAGCATATCACTGACAAAAAGCGGTTTAATTAAGTCAATTTGACAAGCTTGCATTAAGGGGAAGAATGACCTAGCCTAAGGGTGCAAATGTAAGGTTGGAAAAATCCTACATGGAAAATATGAAACTTATGTGAATGGTTGACAAAAAGGAAAACCTATTAACTTGAAACTGTAAGATTTTATATTATAAATGGTGTTAAACCCATAAGTATATTCCTTCATAAGGTCCATTTGAAGAATTTCTTCCCATTGAAGACTTCCTTCTCTCGCAACACTGTCTTCCTATATATATGAAAGAGAGAAAAAAATAATATCTTCAAGTTAAATATGAGATTTCTATATATGCTTTTGTTATCGTATAGGTGCAACTACAAGTAATTTTATTTTACGGTGTTAGTGGAGTTGCATTTTGCATGTTTAGAGTCTCCATGTAGGGTTTTGGTGGTGGTTGTTTTAGGTGTGAATTTGAGTTTTGTTTGGAGGTAAAGGTGGCATTGGGTTATGTCAGTAGTGCTCGGAGGCTTGGACATAGTTGTGGTTTGGTTTCTACTATAGAGAGAAGAAGAAAAAGAAAAGTGAGAGAAACAAGAAATTTAAAAAAAGCACAAGAGAAAAGTGGAGAGAGAAGAAAATTTAATGGTCAATGGCAAATCAGGAGGAGAAAGAAAAAAAATAAAGGAGAAAAAAATTAAATTAGAAGAGAGAAGAAAAAGTTAACATATACGTCATCTTATGGTGAGAAAATGATTAGCTTTGGGCTAAAATTGTGGTGGGTGCAAAGTTTAAAAAGTTTGAGCATTTTCTTGGAGAAAAAATTTGGTAATGTATAATTTCGTTATATTCAAAAAATTTAGGTTTCATCGGAGAATCCACTGCTAAGGGAAAAATTGACAATTATATAATATGGTTCGGGGTAATAAAGAAAATAAGTTTAGGTGCCTTGATGTGGGATTTTTCAATGGCATCAATTAAATTAAATTTATAACCCTATTCTTACTATGCCACTAATTATAGGCAAGCGTACCTATCGATTGTAGTACCAGTGTAAGCATTGGGGTCGTTTCATCATGACCTATACTTACTAGTACTCACCTTATAACTACTATTTAGCTAGTCTAATTCGAATGATTTTAATATATCTAAGCAACTAATTAATTACTAAACCAAGCAAAAGTGAGTATCAATGCTTCCAAGAATATCATATCACAAAACTATTCCTAATCTAGATTCACCGCTAACCCTATTTCCAATTCCTCACTAAACATTCATTAATGGGTTGTTTAAGTTCTTGAATTGCAAGAATCTCTAATTTCATCTATCTCTCTTTCAAGATAATTGAATTTTAACTCTATATGTCTAATAGATGTGTCTTTTTTCATTAGATGCATACAAAATAGCATTAGAATTCATGATTCCTTAAAAAGATTCAATCTTTATGCGGAAAGTTCATACAATATATGTCTAGAGTCACATTAAAACTTCACTATGCATAATAGATCTATCTTATCAATCAATCCATCGGTTAAATCAACAAGAATCAAACAATGAATGTAATAATGCATATATTAATTCAAAGAAAAATCAAAACAAGTTAATAAATTCAAAAAATACAAACTTCCATTAACAAAATAATTCAATCTCTACATTAGGGTTAGGGTTTTTCAAGATCTAGAGTAAGAAAATCTATTTTTCCATAAAATAAAAAATACAATGCAAGAATATGGAAAATAGTAAAGAGTTATGATTACAACTCTTAAAGATGAAGTCTTGTGATCTCCAATAGACCCTTGTATTTCTCCATTCTCAAATATCTATTTTTTTCTCTAGGGTTCGTAAAAAAGAAAACGGATTCTGATATAAACGAGCTAAGGATGCTATTTATAGGAAGGGAAAATTATCTTCTACACGACCATCCTACACGGCCTATGTTCGAGATTGTGTAGGATGGAAAAATGGTGAAAAATCTCGCTGGAGCAAAGAAGGCCGTCTAGTACACCGACAGCTTTGAAATTTATGTCGCGGCCTTCAGAAATAGGCCGTCATCCTTGAGAGCCGACTTTCATGAAATTTGCTCTTGTTCATTTTTTATCCTTTACATGAGCATGCTACATGGCTTGTATATCTCCTTGTGTACTTTAAATTTGCTCACTGGTCATTTTTTATCTTCAACGTCAGTGCTCTATACAGCTTGCATTGATTCTTGTGTATGTTGCAATTCTTCCAACTTCCTTTTTTTTTTTAGTAAAATCTTGCTTAACTCATCCAATTATCTTCACTAAGTTTAAAATCTTTCTTTATCCTTGAAATTAATATTTTAACTACATGAGTATTCTTTTTCCTAATAATTCATATAAAATCTATATAACATCATATTGAAACAATGTGGATTATAAGGTTCTTAGAAACTTATCATGCTTTTCTTTAAAGCAAGCTAGAGAGAAGATAGGAATTTGAGGAAAGAAAACAGAAGGGAACGAAAGAAAGTACAGTATTACATCAGTCCTAAAATTGACATTCTTCATTAATCTACCTTTTCAATTGATGAAGACGCCTGGGTTCCACCTCCCATGATGTTAAATCTATTGATGCAGTTCCCCGTGACTTTTGATAATCGTAAATACACACTTTTGGCGTTAAAGGACAACTACGATTTTGGAATCCTACTGCTAATATTCTAAAATTGAATTATTATTCACAGGTGGTCATCATCATCATTATGTTATAAATTGTAAATCCAACTTCAATTTCTAGATCGGTTATATTTCTTGACAGACACGTGCACGTCCGTACAGATAGAGGCTGCATGATTTGGTCCTTGAGATGGTGACGTTCAATTGACAAATACTGAGGCCCTTTTTCGAAGGGCTGCTTCCAGGAAAGACGTACTCCCGCATCCAGACATAGAGATACGTATCTCCTGAGGACATATTTATAATGAACGTTTTTTCATCAACCCGTTCCTGTTTTCTTCCCATCATTACTATGCCACGTTTTCAAAATAGAGATGCGTTTTTGCCTGTGATTTGTCAAGGATATTTACAAAGCTGGTGGAGACCCTGTCGTTTGATCTTGGCGTCAATGTTAAAAATATACAGAGATTGCATAAAATCTATTTAGGTTTAAATTGTGTTATTCGCATCGTTTATCAAATATCCTAGTATATTTATTTTTAATCGTGTTATGTTATTGCTTGTTTGTGTTTATGGTGCAATTATATCCGGTTTAAGAGTCACCAATGGAACTTAGATAAAAGCTGTATACAGCATCTGAAAAACCTTTAGAGAAGCTAATTTATAAGGCCAACGATTAAAGAGATTTATATGCATCTATTTGTTTATTGTCAGATTACAAATATGAATATATTTTTTAATTTTTTTCTATAAATTATTTATAAAAAAATTAAATATAGATAAAAGAAAATTGAAAATTCTCACTAAAAGGTCAAATAAATTAAATATAGATAAAATATAAATATAAATCGAATATATTTACATATATTATTTTAAATAAATATATATATATATATATGAAAAACATCACATCCAAACAGATCCTGAGTTAGATTTGGGCTTTCTCGTAAACCGGACTTGTTAAGAGCAAACATGGCACGTCTGGCCCTAGTAGACAAGCCGAATAACCATATCATGGGATCAAGGTACCCATAACAGCCTATAAAGACACACAATCAGTGTATGTTGAATCTGTCTCGATTTTGTATTTGTTTCTTTTTTTTTTTTTTTTGAATTTTTCAGGTTTAAAATTCAATGACTTCAAGATTGAGAGTCAAATAAATTTAGCTCTTGTTTTGTAAAATTAATTAAAAGCATTTATTTTCTTAGGTAAGTCAACTTCTACCTAAACATAATATGATAGTGCCCAACGTAGATTTTTGTTTTATTTTCTTTAGGTTGATTCCCATGAAATTCTAACTCATTTAATATAAAATCTCATGAAATGAAAGAGACCAAATTTTGATATTTGGGAATCGCCACCTAAACATGTTCAAAAAAATGATAATAAGTTGGGACCAACGGATTGAATTGATCTTAACTTTGTCACCAATTTGCAATGAAAACCAATTTCTCAAAATTAATGCTCGAAAAATCAGATCTTATAGGTCTAGGCCTAACCTACTATAGCCTAAATAGTTACCTTTTTCAAACTTTTAGTTTAAATTATTTTCTTTCAACACCTTTTACTTTTTTTATCTAATTTATTGTATACAAAATAGAAGAAAAAAATATTTTTTTTTTTACATTTTTTAGGTTGCTCCATAGGGACTTACATAATCGTAGTTCCTTTTTAGCAATCTTTGGTATGTTTGTATTAGCTCATTCTTTGTGTGCGATCCTACAAGTTTAATTAACGTCGGCTATGGACCTATCCCATAAGTCACAAGTGGCCTCTAATAAGACATTATAACTACCCAAATTAAATGAAGGTTGTCAATCTAACATGACCTAATCCATAACTTATGTCATAATCATTTTGTCACACAATATCCAGGTTAAACATAAGGCATGGATATTGTCACCCTTATATTATTCAATCTTATCCTTTCTCGATCTCCAAGTAGACTGATAAAACAAATGACATTGATCAAATAATCAATTCATTTGAGTATGGCCACGCGTTTCTCAGTCTTACTTATCAAGGGGCTCAGAGATATCTCTCTCATATTGAGAGAAACAAATCCCATTTTAATCCTCCATCTTCCTCTATGTGATTCACATTAGGTTTTATCACAAACCTTTATAGTTATCTGGTTAAAGATAACATTTGATTGTATCAAATCATAATATTCCCCTTGTTTTAATCCATGATGATTTCAGGTTTAAAGATTTGATGACATAGTTATTGTGAGATTCACTTATGATATCAATCCATGTAATAATCTTATAGTGGATCGATCCAATACTTAGTTCTCTAATACGTATCTATGAGTTTAAGTTGTTTCTTCATATACATAAACATTTCATAATTATCAATCAAACCTCATACTAGGCTTAATTCATTATTATCCCCACAATAATAAGCATCTAAGGACATTTAGAATAAGTATATCATTATTCATGCATATTATTATATAGTAAACATGCAAACAATATGATAATAGATGCCTCTTTATTAATAAAGCATGAGAATGACAATATCAAATGATTGGCTTAAGATACAATCACTAGCATTCAATTCGTACTAATTTTCTTGATTTTAGTCTACTTTGTCAGGAGTAACTAGAGAAAGTTCATGTTTTCCCTTAAATTTGAAGGAAGACAAAGGTACGAGGAGTGCATGTATTATCATTTTTTAGCAAATTGGCACTCAATGTTTGATTTTAGATACAAAAGTATTCGTACTTTTAAACTAATGGCAATTTGGTACCCAAATTTTGAATTTTTTTGGGCAACATATTGAGATAATGGATGTACAAAAATATTATCAGTTTGAAAGTACAGGTACATTTTTACCTAAAATCAAACATTAGACATCAAATTATCAAAAAAATAATAATATAGGCACTCCTTGTGACTATCTGATTTGAAAGCAATTTAAATTTCCTTTTCATTAATAAAAATTATGTATGATGGCACATTTGCAAAGTACCATGAGTACTCTGTCCATGTCCACCATTAATTTGATGAAAATAGATGAAATCCAAATCAAAGAAGGCAAAAAAGTGAGCTGAATGGAAAAGAAAAATAGCAGTGTTACCGCACGCACTATAAAAAATAGGTTCTATTTACCATAAATTTGATGAAAATAGGTAGAAAAAAAAACCAGATAAAAAAGGCAAAAAACTAAGCTAATTGAAAAAAAAAAAAAAATAGCAATGTTACCACACGCACGGCACCTCTTTATCGCCTTTGGCAAGGATCAAACCTTGCGCTCCGTAATACCATGAAGAAAGCCTTAGTTTTGTTTGGTGACGTGTGCTACCAAAAACTATATTTAACGTCCAGTTCGACTAGGCCAAAATTAAAATTTAGATTAGTAACTAAACCTCGCCATACTTACATTAAAAATATTAGTCTCACTATTCATTATAGTTTGAAACTTTACAAATCCCTAGATATTCATTTTAAATTCGATTGAAGCATGGTTTGAAGCTATAATCTTTTAAAATTGTATACTATTTTATGAATTTAAATTTGAACTAGTTAGAAAATTATAGTTTTTTAAGTCCAATTTATCTCAAACTTTATTTATCCTTAAAATAGCTAACTTAAAGTCAATCAAGGTTTTGTCTGGCACCTCTATTTTCTAAAATAATCTATTATATGACATTAGAATATTGGATAAATCATACCAAGTCTAAGAACTTTTTTATTTTTTAGAAGACTCGTATTTCATCAAATCACATGTTTAATTTAGACTTTTATTGATTTTTTTAGCTTAAGATAAATTACTTAGACCACCATTGACTCCGGGATGGCCCTTTTTTGAATTTTAATTTATAAGTTTTTTTTTGTCATTTTGAGCTTTTTTTTCCCTATTTTTTCTTTCCTTTTTTATATTTCATAATTTTTTTAACACTACAACTAGAATGATAAAAAAACAACATAAATAAATCAGCTCTAATTTGTTTCACGGATTGATGCGTCATATTGAATCTACAATACATCCATATCTTTCTAATCCTTAGTTTCATATAATACAAAACCCTTAATTAATATTTTCCTTCCGTTGTAGCATATCCAAAAGCCTACAAAGATTATTTCTTTTATTTTCTTTGTCTCATCTATAAGAAAACTATAAAAATATTTGTTTAAGATCTAGTGGCTATCCAAGAACCCAAGTTTTGATTGCTGTGCAAATCTAAGATATATTGTTAATAATTTGACATAGGATACTAGGCATATCAAGATGCTTATGTAGATAGTTACAATGCACTAATAATGATAATGCTAATACAAGCAAATACTTTGAGATAATATGACATGTACCAACCAAGTGATAGGGAGTATCCTCATCTTGGTTATTAGTTTTAGGATATGTTTAAGAGTACCCATCCCCCAGACTGAAAAAAAAGTTGAGCTTTTGAATTTTTTTAAATATATATTATGTCTATATTATAAAAAGCAAATAATAACATAAGAATAGGGATAGTATAATGGTTTTTCCTTTCTTTCTTATTGGCTACAAGTATAGTGTAATGGTTAAGTTTTTAATTTTACATCCAATAAGTCATGGTTCAAATCCCATGTACATTTTTTCACTTTTTCCAACATATACACTGACTACTTCTCCTCTCTCTCTCTCTCTATATATATTATATATCTATATATATGCGTGTGTGCATGCGTTTTTTTTTTTTTACTTTTTTTTTCACAATAACTAATAGCATTAAATTCTTTTATCATAAAATTATATCTAAATAAATAAATAAATTCTTCTCTTGAATAATTATTTCTTATTTAAAGTATACTATAAATAATAATTGCATTATTTGTATTGCAAATTAATATTATTATACATTAATTATATAATTTGATTTAGTAACATTCTTTTTCTATAATTAATGTTATTAAAATGTACATGAATTATTGAATAGCTATTGTCGTGCCCCAAGGGTACCCTAAACGTAACAGTCCGCCACACTTAACATTAAAGCTTAAGTATGACAACCTTAGTCAATCCCAAAAGTTTCGATATTAAGTGTAAAGCGTGCTCTCACAAATTTAGAGAACCATACATGGAATTATGAAGCTTAAGAAGATACGATAACAAATTAAGAAAAGAGGACTCGTAATATTCATTTATTCATAATAATCGTCTTACAAAACTTAGGGGCATTCCCTAGCCACAATCAACTATAATCTATTACAAGAATATTTCTATGAATTCTATATCTTATCCAACACTAAACTTCATCTAAAAATTCTTTAATAAAAAAGGAAAATACCTAGCTGCAGGGTCCACGTGGCCTCAACCACAAATAGGTAAACTGCAAAAGATATCTATAGGGGTATAAACTAATAGGTTTAGTGAGAACTATTTCCATAAATAAACTCCTTGTGTAATGAAATTTAAACAAGTTATTTAAGCAGTCAAGTGAAATGCAACATACACGTGGACAAATAAGGCATATAGTTTTGGGAACTATATATTGAATGGATTTACGCCTTTCATTCAGGGTTTGATGATATGTAACCTCAAAACGAGTAGGTTTAGTTAAATTATGCTTTTGATCAATACCGCCAAGCATATTAAGTTTACTCGATTTGAGCCATGCTTCCGGATTTCCGCCAAGCATTTAATTCCATGTCGCCAAGCAGTCGCTTTTGATCATAATCGTTAAGTGTTTTTTTTAGTCGAGCTACCATCCTTTTCACCCAAGGATAATAACCCCATGCAATATGACTCAAATCGTGATATACATGAATCAATTTATTTAAATTGTCATAGCATCATTATTAATAATTTTAAGGTGATCATACAATTTCATACATATCAAGGACTATACTAAAACATACAATTACTTACAATCAATTCTTGTCCCCATATTCTTATAGTGCTTTCAACAATTTTTACATACATATCAAGTTATCTTTACTTAATTCTAGTGTGACTAAATTACAAGCACAAGCAAGAAAAGCCCTTTTAAGGAAATAAACTCAAGTTGCCATGTTGACACTTCTTCTAAGCGGATGAATCGTTCAAACAATCCACTTAGTCGTAATAATCTTCGGGGTATGGGTATTCTTCATCGGAATCACCTATTCAAGGAAAATACCCAAAATGAGTATTTCTTGTTAACTTTCTTGAGATTTGTCTAAACAATGCCAATAAGAACGTCAAAGTTCATATAAGAGAGGATTCTAATTTAAAATGGTCATAACTTGATCATTTTAACTCGGAATTGCGCATATAATATGCCAATTTCTACCTCCTCCAAACGATCTATCCATTTATAAAACTCTTTTTATCAAACTAGATCATTTAGGCTCCGAAATAGTGGCGATCACCACGAACTTTCCCATCTCAAAAGCAATTTGTTTTGAACACTAAATCATCAAAATTTCTTTGATAAATACTTAGTTATCTATATAGTTGAAAATCTTTTTCATAGATTCATAGCTCATATTTTATCCAAGCTCAAGTGTTTGTTGTCCAACCAAATTTCTTGGGTAAAACAATGTTAATTAAAAGTGTAAAAACCCATAGTCTACAAGAAATCCATTTTGTAAATCCTTGAAAATGAATATTTTGATTCTTTTGTTTTCAAAGAATTAGTTTATGTTTATCTTACTATTTTCCTAAATGACTTTTCGATAAAATAAATTTCTTCTTTTCTAAATTCTCAACATTAATGCTACTCTTCCTATTTGGTTTTTTTTTTTTTTTTTTACTATTTATTTGAAAAATCTTGGTTTTGAAAACTCTCATTTTCGTTTTAAGGGGTTTCCTTATATCATGTTTTTATGAAAAATATTTTAGTACCAAAGTCATCTTCTTTTAAGAAAACAAAGTAATATAAAAATGATTTAAAAAGCTTTTCAAAACAAAAGTAATTTTTAAAATTATAGTGAGCTCTTTCTAAAACTTGAAAAAGAATAAATTTACTTTTGTTAAACCATAGAATTTATATTTCATATAAAACCATTCTTAGATGATAAAATCTTCTTTTTGTCAAAGTATAATTGAAGCTTTGAAGATTTGGACAACAATCCTAATGGGCATGATTATGGGAATAATAACAAGAAAAAATAACATAAATTAATAAATAAAGTCAAGTATTGGAGTCTTAGCTTCTTCAAGGCTCCCGGGACTAAGAAGTAGACTAGTCCCAAAAAGAAAGAAACAAAATAAAAGAAAGAAAAATTGTTTTACTTGAGAAGACAAGTCTAAGACTAGAGACTGGTCTTAAACAACAAGAAATAAATAACTTGCAAGTGAGCTTATATGCACTAAAGAATATAATATATATATAGATACATAATAATACTTAGTTAGATATAATTAACAATAAAATATGAATAAGGTAAAGCAACAACATAAATATATAAATAGAGATTTATGAATAAGAACAACACGTGAACATAGTGTAGCTTCCATATATTTATTTGTTGGAAACTCACACCATGGTCATGTAAAGTTACATGACATAGGAAGAAGAACTTGTAAAGAAAAGTTTACCTAAAGAGTGTTTTTGAAGTATTATGTGGAAATGGGTTTTGTGTATGTAGAAGGTGGTTTGAGAGTATTTTTGAGAGAATTTTGAGAGAGTTTTGAGAGAGTATTTGGAGAGAGTGTTGAGAGGAAATTTGATAGAGATTTGGTAGTGAATTTGTGGGTAATAATGTGTGAAAAGAAGTGAAAGAGGAGAGAGGGTATTTATAGAAATGAGAAGTGAATTTTATGTGATTTAAATAAAGAAAAATTGAACAAAAATGAGGGAGAGAGACAAGGGGGCACTGACCTTAGCATGAGTGAGAGAGGAGAGGGTTTTTATTTGTATTTTTGTTGATTAAATGAAGTAATCAGTAGGTAGATATGAAATAAAGTTATGGGAAATGTAAAAAGTAAGGGTAATAGGTATATAGGGTGTAAGAATAGGTGTTAGAAAAAGTAAGATAAAAATAGTGTAGGATAGTAATGAATAGTGTAATGTAAAGTAGATATGACCAATAAAGTACCTATAGTAAGAACATGCGCGTATAATTGCAATATCTGATATTTTTACTTACCAAAAATTATAAAACTGTTATTTGAAAACCTTATATTTTTATGAGTCTAATAGTATATCAGGAATATTTTTACTATTCCAAGCTCGAGGAACATGTTTTTCAAGAACTGTATCTGTTCAGGTTTAAAACGATTTGCGGCTTTACTAATCTGATCTTTTTAACCTTCCTTATGTAATTATGAACTATTCCACATACTAATCTCTTACTCACTTTCTTAGGATTGCTAACACGGGATTGTCGGACTTAAATTATTACGTCTAACTAGGGTTTTTGTTGACTTTAGGGTTTTCGGTTGACCTTCCGGTTAGGGTTTCAGCTAAATCGATCACAAAACTTTAGGGGTTTACAGCTATCTTATGTAGATACATTTTATTATCTATTTATGCTTAAAACAATAATACTGCACACTAATTATATAATTTTATAGTAGCATTTTTTTCTGCAATTAATGTTATAAAAAATAACATGAATTATAGAATATATATTATATCTAGATATTTTTTATGATTTTTTTTTTGGTTAAAAACAATACTTATGCAAATATTAACTCTATATTTTGTATTAGTAATTAATTTTAAAGTGACATATATATATATATATATAATAATCTCTTATGAAATGCATTAAATACTCGTATTTTTTTTTTTCCAAAAGATGATTTTCATTCACTAGAAAGAAATTACATCGATTATTATCATTGATACAAGAAAAATGAAAAACAAAGAGTTTGGGATATAATTACCCAACTGTATAAACGAGCACCTCTCTTCTATAATCAAATTGCCCCACATAGGAGATAAAAATTCTCCTAAGAGAATAAAACTCAACTAACTAGTGAGTAGACTAGATCTCATATATAGAGATAACAAATCCCATATAAAGGATAAAAAATAAATTAAAAAAAACAGAAACAACAAAACATAAAAAAAAAATCCACTTATTCAAAAATCAACTAATAAAATAATATTTGCTTGGTCTCCATGCTCTTCAAATCACCCATGTTATCGATGATGATGGAAATCATAAAATACAACCTAGATCTTTTTAAAGGTAGTAGATTTGTAGCTCAGATTGATAGTGATGGATCTACATAATTAATGCAGTAAAGAGTGAAAAAAGGATTTAGAAGCAAGGGGGTCCACACAAGTGTTTGTAAAAAAACTCTCTATGTGTATGTGTGTGTGTGTGTGTGTGAGAGAGAGAGAGAGAGAGAGAGGGAGAGAGACAAAGATATATATATATATTTATATTTAATTTTTTCTATTTTTACTCTTAATTATTATTTTAAATAAGTTTTTTCATGAAGTATAATGTAAAAAATATCACAATAAAATCATTAACAAAATTATTTTAAATATATAATATGTGATATAACTACATTAGCAAGTGGATATAAATACATAATTTTAAGATTAACTTAGTTATGGTCGGACTCCTAATTGTATAATCATGAGTTGGTCCATCTATTCACACCATAATTTCTTACTTTGTGGAGGTGTCATAAGTTACTCAGATGTCAGGATTTTAAGATTGTATTGGTTTTTATTGCTACATTAAAAGAAAAAGTAATTATCTATGTTTTAGTAAATTAAGTCATATGAAAGCTTTAAATTAGCATAATGCATGTGCATGTAACAACTTTGTCATTAGGAGCATTGGCTTGAAATTCATGGTGATCTTTACTTTCATTTGTTTTATGGGATTAGGCGAGGCCCATGCAATAGTGACTAAATGAACACTTGTTTTAACAAAATTGAGTGAGAAAGACTTTTGTTAATGGAAGAATATGGCCATCGATCCACTAAGTCTCATGGGCCCTAGAACCCTGTAATGCTGGTAGTACCAGAAAGGGCCCACACTACTCGCAATGTCCTAACCTCCTAAGAAGCCAACAAGATCTAAGCCTCCAACAAAGAACAGAGCATAAGATCTTCTTAGAAATACTTTTCTTGTAAGGATTAATCGAGTTCATCAACTCAGTTAGCCAACAAGAGCGACCTTATGGCCTCATAATCTCCAGTCATATCTTATGACCGGGGGGGACATGATCAGCTTGGCCACACTCCGTGAAACTATGGCTCTCCAACTCGATATCCCCATCACCTTAGATACAAGGTTAGCTGCCACTCAGATACTAGGTCAGCTTCCAAGAGGAAATCTATCCTAGTATGATCCCAAATACTATAAATATCCCCTCTACCTTAAAGCAAAGGAGAGAGCAATTTTCCACTCTATTATAGACATATTACTCTTACCCACAAACTAACTCAAGTATTAGAGTAGCCACACTAAGTAAACCCCACGACGCCCCCTCTAACCACTTTCTTTGTGTTCGTAGGAGCTAACTCTACCGGCTCAAATTAGCTCGTGTAACAACTTGGTTCTAGTTTTTTTTAATAGTTAGACTCTAAGTTTCGTTGGGACAAGACACAAATACACTTCTTCAAAAATTATGAATTCTTCTCCTATTAGAGTTAGCTTGAAGTAGAATAGTGCAATTTGGTTTGCATGCTCTCTTATGGTTGTTATTTTGTAGATACTTATTATTATAAGTGGAAAAAAAATCCCAACCAAAATGAACTAATTTATAAACCACACCAAACCAAATCGAAAGTATAATTTTTTTAGTAATTTGATTTTAAAACATTTTAATCTGTATGGTTGGTTGGAGGGATAAACTTAACCAAATCATTTTAAAAATATATAAGAACATTTTACTTATAACAATAAAAATAAGATGATTATTAGATTTCATATATGTTCTTAATGTTTTGTTATGATATTTATCATTTAATAAATATTAGTTAATATTAACTTATTCCTTTTTCAAGACATGTTATGTTGTTTTGTCATTAATCGTTTTAATTCCGTAAGGTATGCAATTTATTTATTTATTTATGACTCTTATTATACACTAACTATTCACTTTTGCTGGCCAATGATTTTTTATTTTGGCTAAATTTATCGGTAAATAATTGACTTGGTTTTGTGGAGAGTTATAGATTATAGCTTGCTATTTATTAGGTAGTGAATATACTTTATTGATGGATGACCGATTAGTGACTAAATAATTTTAGGAAGGACTATGGATTATGAGTGAGATGGATTAATGAATTATTTTATTGTGATTTGAAGTTTGAACTTTACAAGTGATAAATATTGGAATACCCACTCATATGTAAAATATTAGAGCAAATCTTTTCTTTTTCTTCAATTAGAATGTTGATTTAATTTATAATCCAAACCAAATTAAATCATTATTTAATGAATTGATTTGAGATGAAAAAAGCGATTCGTAAACTATGGTTTAGTTTGATTTTTAATAAAAACTAAACTAAATAAATCCGTGTCTACCCTTACTTATTATCTAGCTTGCAAGCTATTAGTAAATAAAATTCAAAAATTAATGTTGGGTTTAAATTTAATTTCAAGCTGTCAAATAATTCTTGATTTGCAAGTTATTTGTGGTTTTAAATTTAATAAAATTAGAAAATATTATTTTTTTTTTTTTCCCCTGAAAAAATTGGATCATATTATTAGAAGACATTGAGAGCACTGAAAGCTAGTCAACATACAAAAGTAAGGTGGGGTTTAACAACTCAAAAATTAGAATTCATCCACGTATACTACATCTAGTCACACTTACTCATATGACACACCCTTAATAGATGATCTTGTTGTTAACTTATTTGTCTCTTAGCTGCTAGTGGTTATTTTTGTTTCTTAGCCACGTGTTCTTTTTGTTGGTTAGTGTTTTGTATATAAAGTGCTTTGCAACTGTTTTCTCATTAGTGAAAATAATAAACAAAAACTTCCATTTTTTTCTCTCTTTCATGAAATCAGTTTGTTTGAAGCTCTTTATTCCTACTTTTATCTTTCGTTCGTGCTCTCTTCTCACATGGTATCAGAGCATAAGGTACGATTTCAGTAGTCTTCTTGTTCTTCGATAATGACTTCTTCTAATATACAAATGTTGAATAGTAATATTATCGATGCATCTGTTTCTGATCTGTTTTCCTTATCTGGCTCAGATAATCCAAACATGGCAATAGGAAACCTAGTTTTTTACGATACGAACTATTTAGCATGGAGTAGTTCAATTAAACTTAGACTAGGAGCTAAAATGAAGCTAGGTTTTGTTAATGGTTCAATATCTTATCCTTTAGATGGTTCTGTTGAGTTAGTTCGCTAGATTAGGTTTGATAACATGATAAGGTGTTGGATTATTAACTCCATGACACCTGAGTTGTCATGGTCTTTCTTGTACACAAAATCAGCTAAGGAGCTTTGGAAAGAAATTAAAGAACCATATGGAACATCAAACATACCACTTGTTTTTCAATTGCCATATGAAATTAGCAAATTTGAAATAGGGGAATCAGAGTGTAGGTACATATTATAACAAATTAAAGCAACATTGGGATGAAATGTGTCAAGTTCATGCATATCCACAATGCTCTTGTGGTCAGGTAGAATATTGTACCTGTGATTTAAAGGAAAGAGTACAAGAGTTTGAATCAAACACGGAATTAATACAATTTTTGATGGGGTTGAATGACACTTACAAAAGTATAAGAAACGACATATTGTCAATAGATCAAATGTCGTCTGTCAATAGGGCATTTTACCTTTTGCAACAAGTAGAAAAACATAAGCAAATATCTTTCGTGTTAAGTGTTGATCTTTAATTATCAGCCTTTATTGCTAGAGGGAAGAATTTCACTTTAGAAAGACAAAAGTTCAGGTCGAAGTTGTTGTGCCAACATTGCAAAAATGAAGGACATTCAATTGAAAATTATTTTCAATTGATTGGATATCCTAATTGGTTTAAAGGCAAAAAGATAATAATAGGGAAGAAAAACACTATGGTTAATAATGCTTATACTATTCCTGCTATTTTTGGTAATTTTTATGTTGCTGGATATGTTTAGCCTCAAAGGTTGTTCACACCTTTTCAGCAATTTAATGGAGCTGGTCTTGGTGATCAATTACCTAAACAAGATGTGGTTGATCAAGCAATGTTGCATGATGTGTGTATGGAAGTAATGCATGTGATGCAATCTAAGGTTGGGTTTGCTTCTGCTTCAAGAATAGAATGTGTCAATAATACGATGGTTTTGCCTATTAATATGGATTTGCAAGTAATATCATTCATTGTTTTTATGCTTTGGATAGTTACAAAAATTCTTGGATATTGGACATGGGTGCTACAAGTCACATGACGCCACACTTGTTTATTCTTATAAATGTTCAAAATCTATCACAGCGTGTCAAATTAGACTACCAAAGAATTCCCTAATGACTATTACTAAGAGAGGATCAGTTCATTTAATTGGTACATTAATTATTCATGATGTCCTATATGTACCTTCTTTTACAAAGAATCTTTTGTTTATATATACCTTAGCTACTAATCAACATGTCATTGCTGTTTTCGATGGCCATCAATGTTTTTTGTAGGATCAAATTGGTAACAAGGTTGCAACAACAGCAAATGTACTGAATGGATTATATGTACTTTGTCCTCGCAAAGATTTTCCTTATAATAGATCATCATTACACTTAAGTCCTAGTCTTTCTTATGTTGAATCACCTAAGTCAGTTTCAAATTCTTTTCATACAGACAATAATTGTACTATATGTTTGCTTATATGTTCGACATCATACACAAATTGTAAATCTATTTTTTATTCTAAAAATCGTCTTAAGTTGCTACATGCTCGCTTAGGACATAGTTCTTTGTCCAAATTAATTCAGTTGGATCATTGTAAAAATTGTGGTTTCAATGAGTTTGTTTGTGGGATTTGTCATGAAGCCAAATTTCATAGACTTCCCTTTAATGACGTACTTTTGTCTCTACTTCTATTTTAGAGCTTCTACATGTTGATATATGGGGGCTATATGAAGTGGAGTCTATTACAAACATGAAGTATTTTTTTTTACTATCGTTGATGACTTTTCAAGATCCACTTGGATGTATTTGTTTGCTCATAAGACTCAAGTGTGTACTATTTTAAGAAACTTCTTGGCATATGTTCATAATCATTTTGGAACATAGCAAAGATATGCAAGAACAGATAATGGCATCGAGTTTTTGTCCAAGGATTGTCAATCTATTGAAATCTATGGTCTACAGTCCTCAACAAAATAGACGCGTAGAAAGGAAACATAGACACCTATTAGACACTTCAAGGGCTATGTGGATTCATGTTAACTTCCCAAAGTCTTTTTAGAGTGAATGCATTCTTATGGCAACCTATTTGATTAATAGGATGCCTATGAAGAAGTTGGATTAGAAAACACCTTATGAAGTTATGTTTAGCAAACCTCCTACTTATGATCATTTGAAGGTGATGGGTTGTTTGTGTTATGTGGCTAAACATCCTATCCGAGAGATAAATTAGAACCAAGAGGGTTAAAGTGTGTTTTTCTTAGATTTGCTACTGGAAAGAAAGGATGTCTGGTAAATGACTTGGTTCATAAGCGAATCCCTGTATTATTTTTCATGAAGATGTGTTTCCATTTCTTTTACATTCTTCTCTTGATGTTTTTAATCCAAAGTTTGACCATGATATTATTCATCCTTGTGTCATTTTTGAGTCATGTTCTCCTACTGTTGTAACAAACACATCTTCCTCTCAAACTTGGTCTTTTACTCATTCTGGGTTTAACATTATGTCAAATACTTCTTGTCCACAATCTTAGCCATCTACTAATATTGTTAATCTAAATGTTCCAAACACTTTGAGGTGATCTTCAAGGAAAACTAATCCACCATCATGGCTTAAGGACTTTCTGCTTAATGTTCAAACCACTACATCAGTTGATGATTTGTGCTCAGCTGCAACCAATATAGGTCATTTTACTTCTCTTAAACACTCTTAAACACTTGCCTATATCCTTTGTTTGATTCTTCGACCTTTGTTTCATACCTAATTGATTTTGTAGCATCTTTAGAAAACTTGTTTAATATATAAGAACCTTGTAACTATCTTGAAGCTTCTAAAAAAAAGAGTAGGTTATTGCTATGCAAAAGGAATTAGATGCCTTAGAATTCAATGAAACCTGAGAATTGACTTCTTTACCTAAGGGTTAGAAGGCAGTTAGTTGCAAATGGGTCTATAAGATTAAATATAGACCGGATGGTTCAACTGAGAGGCATAAGGCAAGGCTAGTTGCTACAGGTTCCACTTAAGTTGAAGGGAAGGACTTTCAAGAAACTTTTTCTCCCATAGCAAAGTTAAGAACTATCAAAGTCATGTTAGTTGTTGCTACTTCTTGTCATTAGCCTTTATCAAATTGATGTTAATAATGTTTGCTTACATGGCTATATGGACGAAGAAGTTTACATGATACCACCTGAAGGATATGATAAGGCTCTTCCCAATCAAGTTTGTCAATTGCGTAAGTCTTTATATGGGCTTAAACAAGCCTCTAAGCAATGGAGTATTGAAGTTTCCAAATTTATTGTGTCTCTTGGCTTTATTCAGTCCACTAATGGCCATTCTTTATTCACTCATCATGGTTCTTCTAGTGGTGCTTTTATTTTACTATATGTGGATGATATGTTGTTGATGGGATCAGATTACATGCTTATTGTTCATGTTAAAGTTTAAATGAATGAGGTTTTTACTATTAAAGATCTCGGATTGGCTCATTTCTTTCTAGCCTTGAATTATGCAACATGATGCAAGGCTTGTTAGTACATCAACACAAGTTCATTTTGGATGTCTTGTGTGATGTTAGTTTAACAAGTTCAAAACCTATTTCCTCCCCTTTACCACCATGGACTGTGTTTGATAATTCCATTGGTGATCTTCTTCTTAACCCGAGCTTCTACAGACGACTTATTGGTTGTTTATTGTATATTACATTAACTAGGTTATGTTGTTCATCGTCTTAGTCGATTTTTGAAAGCTCTACGTACCACACATTTGTAAGCTTTATTTTACCTACTACAGTATTTGAAAGGGACCTTTAATCTAGGTTTATTTTACCTATTTGATAACAACCTTGAACTTAGTGTGTATGCTAATTCTAATTGGGGATCAAGTCATTGTGATAGAAAATATGTTTTGAGGTTTTGCATTTTCTTAGGACAAGTATTGATTTCTTGGAAATCCAAGAAATAGCTAATAGTTTCCACATTCACAACTGAAGCGGAATATAAGGTATTAGCTTTTACAACCAAAGAATTGTTGTGGCTTCTTTTATTATGCGTGATATTGGTCTTTCAGTTCCAATCCTTATGCATATTCATTGTGACAACAGATCCACATTGTTGATAGCTCAAAATCCATGTTTACATGGTCGAACCAAGCACATTGACATTGATGTGCACTTTATTCGTGATCATATTCGCTTTAGATTTCTTCAACCATTACCTGTTTCCTCTCTTGACCAGCTTGCAAATGTATTCACAAAGTTCTTGCCTTTCCTCGTTTTCATGACATTTGTGTCAAGTTAGGCTTGAGAGAAGCTCCAACTTGGGGGTGGGGTGGTTGTTAACTTATATGTCTCTTTGCTGCTAGTGGTTATTTTTGTTTCTTAGCCACATGTTCTTCTTTTATTGGTTAGTGTTTTGTATATAAGGTGCATTGTAGCCGTTTTCTCATTAGTGAAAATAAAAAACAAAAACTTTTGTTTTCTCTCTCTTTCATGAAATCAATTTGTTCGAAGCTCTCTGTTCCTTCTTTTATCTTTTGTTCATGCTCTCTTCTCACACTTGCTAAAGATAGGTGGTCTTTTTCCACTCAACACACACATTAGCTTTCCTAGGATGGTAATATTCTACTCCCAGAGAATTGTCCTATTCATGCCCACGTCAATCAACATTTGCTACATGTTATAAAATAGTAATTATTACTTGTTTTATTTTAGAAATTTTATCATTTCATAACACCTAGCAAATGTTAATAGGTAGAAATAGGCACGGATAACTTCTTTAGGAATAGCAAGCTTTCATCCACTTTCCTCAATATTAAATTAAAAGAAAAAAAAAGAACGAAATTTTTAAGGGATTGAATGTCCTCTACGAGCTCACTTATTTATTAATAACATGTCGTATACAAGCGCTCTTATTACTTAATATTATGTTTAAATTACACAAGCAATGACCTTTCTGGAAACATAAAGTTGGTAAAAATAGAATAATATGCAAAAATAATGCAAGTTAACGTGAGGCATAGAGGACTAAGATTATGAAACAAGCTAATGTCAAGGGATTTAATTTGCAAGGAACTTAAACTTAAAATAGCATTAAATAATCTATCAAATATTATATGATAAATGTAAAAGGGTTTGCAATGTGCAAACCAGAAGTTTAATTCGCTTCTTTTGCATATTTTGGTGAATCACCATCTCTTGTCGTAAGTTTTGACAGAAAATAATGTTGGTCCATCATCATCTGCCCTTTGTGCATGCAGTTTCAATTCTCAAACCACACCTTTACTCAGTGAGGTACATTATAGGTAGCTTGTGTCGGAAAAGCATCATGGCCACGTAATATTTCTCATTGTTGCTAAGTACATCTTCCGTGTCGTAAGTACAAAGTTCTAGTGTATCTATATTTTGGTATTTTAATAGGGGGCATTTGGTGTTTGTTGTTTTGACGTTTTAGTGTGTTATACTTCTACGAAACTTGCAAGCATTTGTCATGTAGGGATAAGCCAGTTTTCTCCCTAAGCTTAACCTTAGGGTTTCGAAATTTTTGGGTTTTGACAAGAGAGTTAATTGGTACATACTTGATGGCCTCCAAGATAATGGAATTTTTCATAAGATGTCCTATATTATGGTATCAATTTATAAGTTTAGGGCAAACATATCCTTCCTCTTAAAGCTTACGATCTATTCATTTCGTTGAATAAATAGAAATATAATAGAATTACTATTGTTAAGGAATAGAATAGAGTTATAATAAAATTTGTTTTTATGAATTTTTTATTTGAATGGAGGTATTTTAGGAAAAGATAATTCCAATATTGAATTATCATTCAAAAATTTAAATAAAAATAATATTTAATATTTTTTGTGATAGGATTCTTTATGAAATCACTATAATAGTCAATTAAACGTCGTAATAGCAATTTATGTGGGTATGATTCCAGAATGCAACGATCACGTACGTGCTGCGTAACTATTTCACTACACTTGACCTAAAAACAACACGTACGATGATGATCAAGAGAGAATCGTGTAGGGAGGAGGAGGAGGCAATCTTAATAGGCTCTAACACAGGCGTATATATGAGGAAGCCAGAAAGATCAACCTCAACAAGTACCACGAATATCATTTTTGTTCAAATAAGACAAGGACTAACGGTATTTATAAAGAATCTAACTGTCGATGTTGTTTGTCAGGTTAAATATATGATCAACAACTAATATGTATTCCTCTCTCATAATGGATATAGAAATGGGTTCTCTTGTGAATCCAAGCCTATTAAGGTTTTTATTTGTAATGCATATAAGCCGATTTGAGAAATGTTTGAATTAAGCAAGTCAATTCCAATGAGTCTCACTCCAAGCCTACTATGTAAAATCTCTCTTAATTATCCCAACTAACTAGGTCCAACTCTTTAAATCTTATCACTTTAGTCCAAAGAGTTAAATGCAAATAAAAATTTGTCTTAAAATCTTTATAATCAAATTCATATATCTATACAATTCATAAATAATAAAGCTGAAATAGAATTGCAGTTACCTCAAAGTTAAGCGAGTAGTTAATATATATACATAGAGATATATATCATATATGTGGTTTAAACTCACTAAATTGTTCTTTACATAAAAAAGAGGGGATGACGCCAACCAGAAGTGACAAAGCGTTAAATCATTCGCCATGCCCCACTGTAATGAAAGTAAAAATGTCGTAGGCAATCGACCAGACGGTTGGGGATATAAACAAAACGCAATGTTACCTTGAAATCATAACATAGTTGAAAAGTTTAAACCATTATAAACTTTTGATTCAAAATTAAAAGGCGAAATCTGTATAGAGATTGAAAAATATCATGATCTTTTCCGTTTGATGTAGTTATGGACATACTAATTAACTTTTCCTTTCCTTTCTTTTTTTTTTTTCTTTTTTACTAAAAGGGCTTGATTGTTGATATAAATATGTATGGATTTAGGCCCTATGTGGTTTTTCTTTTTTCCATAAAGTAGGATTGGAATGGTTCAATAATTAATATCTTGGCTAGTCCTCATTTGTAATAATTAGTGGGTCACCATACCAAGTAATTCTATACTATTAATTATCTATTATGATAAGAAATAAAACTGGTATAAATAAAAGTGGTCGTTTAATTGAATATTGTACAAAAATATAATTTACTATCTAAACTTTGAAGTAATTAATTAAATAACATTTTGGTAGCAATTTTACTACTTTCTTAACATTGGTTGTTTTGGTTGGAAGATGTAGCCTATTATTTAATTTTTACTGCCTTCCTTAACCATGTCTAATATTGATAGGTTGTTTTTTTTAAGCTAGCAAACAAAATTAATGGCATTAGATGAGGTAATAAAACTAGTCACAAAAAGTTTGATTAGATACTAAATTAACCAATTCAAAATTCAAACATTGAATTATCGTGAAATGTTTAGATATCAAATTCAACATTTTCTCTTTTGTTATTGGTGGGTGAGACTTTTAAACCATTCTTTAGAGGCTTTAGAAATCACTACATAAAAACTAAGTTTTAGAGATAAAATTCTGTCTCTAAACATAAATTTCTATTATAAAAATCATCATCATTGATTCTATCTATAAATGTGTAAGTTATTTTTCTAATTTTCCATCTTAGAAACATTGTCTCTAGGGGTCCATTTTCTTATAGTAAATGACCTTAATATGTAATGTCCATATATTTTATTTCATTCTATTATAATGACCATTAAGAAATAAATTGAGAAGGCATAGATACAAGGTTTAAGGTTCACAATATAAACAATTGTCATTGTTCATATTCTACTTTCACTCTTCTCCCATCAAGTGAGAAAACCTACAGCAAATATTTGCTATATTTTGAAAATTAAAACTTCTAAGTTTTGCTTTTGCTATTGACTCATGTATTCTTCTTAATCTCTTGTATTTCTTATTGATCTAACACGAACATTTTCATAAGATCACTATAAAGTTATTATCTTGAAATTAAAGAGTTGTCATACAATTAGTGCTAAAGCCGATCATGTTAGATTACTAATGAACTTGATCAAAGTCAGTATTTTATTGGTAGATTGTGTTCATTGAATTCCTCTTATATGATTACTGTTTGACATTATATGTTGTTATGATTGGTGGATCTAGTCATATACTGTCAAAATTTTTATCTAGTGGCAATAAAGTTAAAAAAGAATCCTAAGATCACATGTTGTAAATTAAAGAGAACATGTTTGTTCCCTTCCTATGGAACTAAAGTATGGAATAGTCATTTTAAATAATCTACTATGCATGCGGTAAAAGATTTGAAGTTTGAACACCGTGACATTATGGGCCTTTCATATGGCAAAGTGCTTCTAAGTTAATAAGGTGTTTGTTAGTTATTGCTTTTGTTGTGGCTATTATAGGTGAACAACAAATTCTTGTTAATCTTATTAGAAGATTACAATAATTGATAGCAAAAAAAAAAAATTACTTAGTTTTCATAAAATTACATTAAGGAATAAATCATGGGAAGAAAAAAATAAAAGGAAGAAGAAAGCTAAGGGTGGCCACTTGCCCTGATCGACTATGCCAACAACTCTCTCTCCTTAGCTTAATCACATTAGTTTGATATCTTATAATATATATATATTCATAATTTTTTGGCAAGTTTAATTTAATTGTCTTAAAATAAATTGAAATAAAATGTTGTCAAACAAACATGTGAAATTCTCTCTTTTAAAAAAAAAAATATAAATATCACTAAAGATTTACATGAATTTTCTTTTTTATATAAATAATAATCGTCTCAAAGGAATATTAGTATTTGGTCAGAAAAACACAAATTATAAAATGGGAGAGTTCTAACCACCTATGTCTTATATCATGAATTCCATCCCTAATATCATCAAGAAGGCTAGGTCTAAGGAAATGAATGCTAAAAGGTTCTTGAGTTAGATAGTCAACTAATTTTGTACGTTTATAAAAAGTTGAGTAAGCACTATTCTTGTAAAACTCGTTTCTATGCAGTACATAACTAACAAAATATGGGCATTAAACGAGTTTATTGCATATGCAAGAGGAAGAGAGTTGAAATAGGAGAAGACAAAAACACTCACGTGGTGATTTGTTTTCAAAATAAAGCTCCCTAAAAGGAGCAATGGATAATGGGATTTTGCATTTGTGAGGAAAAGAAGATAACAACATTGCTTGTTTCTTATATCTTGGTAATATGAATAAAGATTGTTTAAAGTATGCAAAGTGACTAATAAAGAAAGGTGAACTTCTCAATTCTTTTTTTTTTCAATAGTTAATTTGACTTTAATACCAACTCTCACTAGTGGATTTGATTGATACAAGCACAACTATTGAAATAAGTGTATCCATACAAAATTGTCTAAGAAGTTTAACACCAAGTGATGCTAAAAGATTCATTTATGTAGATAATAAAAATAAGGTTCTATTGAAGCAATGTTGTTTTCAAGTTACAATTAAAGTTTCTTTTCTTTTCTTTTTTATTCTAAAGAAACTAACTATTTATTGAAATTTAAACAAAATTTAATTTATGTTTCTCATTATGTTAAATCTGGTTGACATTGTACATTTTGAAATGGAAAAATTAGTATTTTTTCAATATTCAAATGTTATTATTGCTATACATTAAATGATAATCTAGATAGAATTAATTTGCATGTCTCATATATAAAAGAAACCTTACATATAAGTAATTATGATATAAAATGAAAATTAGTAAATCAGAACTTTTCTATATTATGTCATAAGTGTCCAGGATGTATTTCCAAACAAAGGGTTTAAATGCTTGTGTTAGAAGGAATTCTTGATTTACTTGAATTATGCATCGAATGCATTAAAAGAAAATAACAAAAATTGTTCATAAATAAAAAAAAAAAGGTGATGTCAACTGTTTTTGAATTTCTACATACTTTTATATGTATTCAATTCCTTGTGGTTTCTCAGAGCGACCATCAGTATTGTATTACTTTCACGAATAAATAGTTGTCGAAATCATGAGTTACATATACGATTCTATTAGAAATGATTTTACATATTTTTCTTAACGAAAAATCGATACAAAATTATTCAGGTGCTTTAAATAGAATTATGAATTTAAGAGTATGATATCATATATTTACTATCTTATCGGTTTGTATGATTTTATATGATCCTACTAATTCTATACCTTTTAGTAAATAGTAAAATTGAAATTTTGACAACCATAGATTATCCTCATTATAACTTCCTATGCTTGATATATAAGTTGTTTTACTCTATCGACATTTTTAAAGATATAAAATTGAAGTTGACAATCAATCATGTAAGAAAAATTAAGATTGTTAGGTTTGATTATTGTAATGAATACTATAATTGATTGATGGGGTTAAATAAACACAATGTCTTGGATCTTTTATCAAGTACTTATAAAATAAAGGAATGTTCATCAATACACCATGCCATAATAACAAAGTCAAAATGGTATAGCTAAGAAATATGATAGAATCTGAAAGGATGTGGTTAGAAGTAAGGTTACTCATTATTCTTTAATGAACGCTATTGAAGAAAAGGTACAAAAGGCCATATTGCACATCTTTGACCTAGTTATGAGAAAAACTATATCTAAAAACCCATATAAATTATGGAATGGTAACAATCCTAATCTTAGAAAGTTTTATATTTAGGATTGTCCAACTCAGGCTAGGTTATACATGCCAAAGGAGACAAAACTAGACTCAAGAACAATGAACTACAACTTTATCAAATACTTAAAGCAATCAAAGGATTTAATGATTGCTTAAAAAATCCTTTTTTCGGATGTAAACATTATGGAAGTAAACCCCTTAGGAATATTGAATTCAGGGGGGAATATGCCAACATTCTTACAATTGTAATTGAACATATACCAACCTTTATGCCTATCCATAGAATTACAACAATCTCATGTGGAGGTGCAATTGTTTGGATCAGAAAGAAAATATGTGATTCCAAATGATTGTGTCATATATCTTCAAAAGCATGAGTTTAATACATGACTAGAAGATGACTTATCGTCTGTTAATCAAGCCCAACAAAGTGTAAACTCCCAAAAGTGGATTAATGCCATAAGGATTTAGAAATTTAACAAAATTCATAATTGTGCGAAACTGATTGGTTATGGATTGTCTTTTTAGACTATGCATAATTTAAAAGGCAATGCCAAAACATATAAAGTGCATCCTATCGCCAAGGATTTCAATAGGTATTAATTATAAATATTTTTTCACTTAATGGTATTAAAAGACTCTTCTAGAGTTATTATTTCCATATTAACTCATGATTTGATACTCCATCATATGCATGTAAAGACTGATTCTCAATGGCAACGTTGAGTGCAAGTTTATAAACTAAGGAATCAAAACTTTTGGTATATGCAAATTGAAGCTATCCATCCACGGATTAAAGTAATCACTATGTCAATGGTATCAAAAGTTAATAAAGTGACTTCTTATTTTAGTTTCAAGGAAAAGTTATCAACCAATATGTATATTGCAAGATTAATGGGAGTAAATTCATTAATTTGACGTTATATGTCAATAACATACTAATTGTAAGCAATGATATAAACCCATTACATAAAACTAAAAGATTTCTCTTAAATAATTTTGAGATGAAAGGTCATGGAAATACATTTCTTGTGTTGCCATATGGATCCATCATGATCATTGAGGGATATATTAGGCTTATTTCCAAGGGCATAGATCAATAAACTACTTAAAATTAAAATGCAATGTCAAAGATTACGCATTGGAAGATGTTCCTATAGTAAAAGCTAATAGGCTCGGTTTACTTCGAAGCCTTAATAATGACATTGAGAAAATAGCAATGAAACATATTCATTATGCATTGATAATAGGAAGTGTTATATATGCTGAAGTATGTATACATTTGGATATTACGTACATTGTTGGAATGCTTAATAGTTATTCAAGTAATTATGAGATGGATCATTGGAAGGCAATGAAACAATTATACTCAAATAATAAAAAAATAGTCATTTAAATTTGTAAGTTATTTCGACTCTATTCTACTAGATGCCTCAATAGCATGTAATCAACTTTGGATGATGTTTTCATGATAGCTAACAGAGTTGTGTTATGGAAAAGTGATGAAAAAACACTTACACTTTTTTCACCATGAAACAAATTTGATGCTTTTATGAGGAGTCAAACTATGGAATATAGTTATGAAATGTTACCATAGGGTCAAATTTTTATATTGTACTAAAAGATCATTAAAGATTAATTATGATAATAAGGTTGTAGAATTAATTCTAAGAACAATAGGAGTTGGTCAAAGTATAAAAGGTGGACATAAATAAAGTTTCTTGTTGTCAAAAAAGAGTTCAATGTTCTCATATGTCAATTGAATAGAGTACCAATTTCATTGTTAAGAATCTACTTACTAAGTGTTTATCACCGAAAGCATTTCATAAAAAGTGTTGTATATTTTGATGATACTTTAATGGGAGATTTCTTTTTAATTAACAATCATATGATATTTGATAACCAACTCATATATGGTTATGTTTGAATTCTGTAATATATAATTATATGTTTCTGCTGTTGTTGTGCATAAAATAAGGACTATCTTATGAGTTATAAAATAGGACCTATTAGAAAAAAGTTACATATGTTAAGGATTATGGTACATGTAATTTTCATGTTACACACCCATACTTAAAATATGTCATTAATTGTTAATTGTATTACAATCACTCAACAAAGTTTTAATCCAATAATCAGATCATTTAAAGATGTGACCCATCATATACAATAATGCTTGAGCTCATAAGAATGTTACAATATGCAAATGTTTGGTAATACATGTAACCCAAGTGAGAACTTGTCATAATTTTTGGACCACCTTATCATTTAATTTTTTTTTTTTTTTGGGCCAGTACCTTATCAATTAATTGAATATTGTTAACCATTTGTTGAGGTCAGGAATTAAACCTATTAAATACAAGTGATCATTAGTTATTGTTGATTAAGATTTTAAAACTTATGAGAGTTTTTTAGAGTAGACTTTAATGGGTAGATACTCATATATTTTAATTCACTTTTAGTAATTGTTTTTAATGAAATAAAACAATAAGGCATATTTATAGAGCTTAAAGTCTCTACCCTAACCAATATTAATATTTCATATTATGCCTCTCTTTTCCCTTCATGTAGTGGAAAGAGAGAGAGAGAGAGAGAGAGAAACCATGATCACATTCCCATAGGCAAGAAGAAACACCAAGGTTTTACATTTGTTATGGTCTCCGCCATGTGTTCCTAATCTCCTCCCTTCCTCAGTAATCTAACACGACCTTTGTTATAAGTGTTTCTAAGATAACCATAATATGAGTAGTTTAAAATTGAAGTTACTTTTTTTTTTAATAGATCTTATAATTCATATGTATTTTTCCTTTATTGATGACTGTATATCTCACAATATATGGAAAATAGTCTCAAACTTTATTCTATTGCAGTAAAGGAACTATGTTTATCCCATATGTAATAGAAAAGCCTTAAGAAATCATTTGGTAGTCCCAACCTATATTTATCAAATTCAAGAGGTGGCAAAATAAAGACGGAATATGAACAATATTTCTTCCGTAATTTGCATTGTTTCTTGTAAGTTTTCATGAAAAATACACATGATACGGTAATGTCCACCACGTAGAATGGTAATAAACTTTGCCATATCCTAATATTATATATTTAATAAAAGCAATGATTCATCATTGCGACTAATTTCCTCTATATGCATTATCCCCGAAATCTTCAAAGTATATTAGTGAGTTATAGATTAATGATAGAAATCGTATACAAACTTTTATAAAAAGAATAATTAAGTATTTAAAATTTAATTTTGAATAATTTAGTATCTGAATAAAGTTATAGTCTAAAACAAATGAAATGAGTTATGAAAGAAACTCATGAAAAGTTTGTTCAAGTATCAAAATTATCAAAAAACAAACTTCATATATGAAAAAAATCAATAAATTTTGTTTATATATCAAATTGTTTAAAATTAAACTTCAAGTACTTAGTTATTCATTTTGCGAAAGTTCAAGTACCATTTTTGTTATTATCCTTTGGGTTATTGATGTATCAAAACAAAGATTTCAAATTAGAAATACGTAATGCTACATTATAAAATCTAGCACGTTTCTGTGGTGTGACCAAATTGTCAAACGACGCTACTCAACCTGGATATATGTACGATGTCATAGACACGGCAATATTACTGACCTCAAAAGCCACATGTTGATCTTGTAAACTACGAACCATATAGGTTTAATCAAACACACACATATAATTATAAGCATGTGCTAGTATATCATAAAAGAAGCAACTAGGAAACAAGATTATTTGTACCAGGGTTTCATAACCAAAGCACTCAGCTGCACAAGGGACATACTGCTGATGATGCAGACTAGGAGCCCGCAGTGCAATTTACTACTATTTTGGCAGCTTGTCTGAAGCAGTCGAATAAGCTTTAGAATACGATAAAAGACGTATCTCACCGGAAAGTCCAAAGCGCGAATGTTACATATTTCAAAGGGACAGATTCATCTGATTATGATCAGATAACTTATCAAGCGCCCGCAAATGTTGACGTGGGTGTCATCAAAGTCTGTTTTCTTGTCTGTCTTTTCAATTTCCTTCCCCTTTTGCGTCAGGACAGGAAACTTATTTAACTTACGATCCAATATCAGTTAAGCATATTCTTGGCCAGTTGGCCTTGATACAGTAGAACGATAAATTTGTTCTGACAACCAGGAGGGAACTTCCGTAGGTCCATTAACAAGCATTTAATTAAGTTAAATTACGAACGGTTTGAGAAAATTTATGAACTGGGAGTAATTTTGTGCGTTCGAATGTATTCATTTATTACCATTGAGTGATTTAACAAAGTATATAGTGACTTATGAACAATGTCCTTCATAAAAATACGATGTTAGTAAGAATTTTCACGTTATGAATATTTAAGTGAGGTCATTTTCTTGAGTGTTTCTTGGAATTTAAATGAAACTAGAAATTATAAGTAATTTTACGCACAATAAAGTTTGTAAAGTTACTCGGATATTCGTAACATCTTTCTTGTTGAATCTGTTATGGATATTAAGCAATTTTATAAATTTTATAATTGTCAAAATCGCTGTATATTTCAAAAAATCATTTAATATCTGTGATTAAAATTAAAGTTAATAGAACCTCTATTTAAGCAATTAATTACTATGCAAACCTTATACTATAACTTTTTCGTGGTTAATTTTGTTATATTCACTATTACTTATTATTTCAACTCTTACTTCTATTTAAGTAAATTTGCTGTCTATTTACCCACATAGATACTTTTTCTTTTTTTGGCCCGATCTCGTAGATACTTAATAGTCTAATAATTTAATTGTTTGTACTATTAATGAAATTACTATTACTAATATAGAATTAAATTATTTTTAGGACCTTAAAGTGTTTCCATTCATATAACTAATTACAAGACATAAAAACATGCTTGACGTGTTGCGCATATATGTACATAAGAACACAAGGAGTAATAAAATGAGTAGGAGAAGATAGTTAAAGTTCAAAAATATAATAATAAATAAATGATACAAGGTAGAATTTAAACATATAAAGAAAAAACATAATACTGCAGCAGATGAATTATCCCGCTTACTAATATAATTAATTTTTTTTTTTTAGAAAAACATGAAACTTCAAAGGAATAAAGGATTTAGGCCATAAAGGAGGTCAATGTCTTCTCAAGGTTCACATGCAAACAGTTCTAATGGATCAAGGTTATCAGAAGTTAAGGAAGAACCACAGGTTATGATTGGTGACATAGCCCTGCCTATATTACTAACAAATTCTCCAAGGAAATTTCAAGTACGACTGCCAATTTAGTAATAAAGGAGCTAAAGAAAGAAGCAACAAGGTTAGCTGATTTAGGAAAAAGTGCAAGAGAAATGATGCAGGAAATAAAGAAGACATTCTTAGGATGATCAGTCATGGTGGCTTAGATGTAGATGAAGGCTACATATTTGCCTTAGAAGACACAAAGGAGTTTGCACAACCATATAAAGGGTTTTGTGGAAATATACAACCAGTAAATGATGTCATAAGAGCCACAATCAAGCAAAACAATAAAATTATAGTATTACTGGTAAGGCTTCATCAAAAGGTCAATAGTTTGAGTCGTAGCTTAGAAGAAGTCTTGAAAAGAAAGGGTATAAAAGAAAATAATTATAATCATCAAAAGGAATTAGAGGAAATAATAAGAAGGCTAGAAAGATCACCACTTGAAAGGAAAGAAGAGAACAAACCAAAGGCTTATTTTATGAAAGGAGAGTGGAAGTCTCTTTCAAAATAAACATGTTTCGAGAATCACAAGAACCACGGACACTAAGGTAGTAGAACAAGAAATTGAAGAAAGGAATAATAGGTAAAGTGAAAGGTATAATAGGCAGGACAATGCAAGGTGTTTGGATAAGCTTAGGCCATTCATAGGAGAATCCCATGTTTTACAATCCCCAAGACTTAGTACAAGTTCTGTAGAAACAACCTCCAGAGTGGGAATTTTAGATAGAATAAACATTAGAAGAAGAAGACAAGAAGATCATATGATACATTTAGAAGAAGCAACAGACAAAGACAAGGATGTTGAGATTTATTCGAACCATGCTATTACTCTGTTGAATCTTAGAAATGGAAATGCTTCCCTATAGTCTTTATCGTGTTCCTTGATACTTTCGATACTTCTCTTTTTGTTTGGGTTTGATTTTTCTATGATTTTGAGAGAAGATATTTTATTTTCATGTTCTTCTTTTAGAGTGTTCCTTGTGGTACTTTTAACACTCTTGAAATTATTAAGAGCCGAATCTACATAAATTTCATGTTTCCCTGTTATTTGCTTGACTTAATTTGCTGCAGTTTCAAGATCATTGAATCCTCTCCATGAAGGATTTGATTTGGTTTTGAACATCATTCCAGTAGCAAAAAACTCCTATTAAATATCCTTTTGTGACTCCATACATTTGATATTTTCTTTTAGGCCTTTGTATCATGCAATAAGGTTTTATAGTATGGGTAAATAGATTAAGGCACCATACTTGGGCAGTAAAGCTCTTGTTCCTTTAAAGATTATACCAAAAGGGCCAGCCTAAGAACGCTTTGATAAAGCCGTTTTAAAGCATAGTTTATCGTGTTTTGGCCTTGTGAATTGTGGCGTGGACATGAGGTGCATTCTGTAAAGAAAACATTATTCCATTGATCAACTATCATCGCTTTAATTATTTACCCCTGCCATGAAGTCTTTTCTCGTGGCACAAAGATTCTGGTTTTTGGTATCAGAGCCATATTATCTTTATGCCTTAATACTTTGTTTAACGGTTTTGTTTAATTATCCAGCTTTTATGTTATATAATTTTCAGTTTTATTATTGTTTTGATATTATCCTATAACATTACTGTTCAACTTTATTATTTTTATTTCTACCCATATACTTTGTTGTTTAAAAAAAAATGATGATGAAATGAAGAAAGATAGGCACAATTCAGAATAAGAAAGGCACAAAAAAAAAAGCAAAAGAAAGGCATGGGCAAATAGGAAAGGAGACAAGAGTAGAAAAACTAAGAAGACAAACGAGAAAACAGACACAAAAAATGCAAAAGGAAACAGGACAATAAGGCACGGAAAAGGCGAAAGAAAAATTACAAGATTACTGTTCAGCACTGTAGCATAGGTTATTGTAGCAGCTTTTTAAGAGACTGTAGCACTTTTTTACTGTAGCAATAGGCTACTGTGTTTACTGTAGCAAAAACCAGGATCCACTACTAGAAAACTAGCCTTTAGAGACAGAAAATTTGCGACGGAAAATTTCTGTCTCTAAAAAAATGAATTAGAGACAGATTTGCGACGGATTTATGATGACATGAATTATGAATAATCTTCTAATTTTTATATGCTTTTGCGACGGAATTTGCGACGGATTACACATTGATTTGCGACGAAAATTTTTCCGTTGCAAATTTGTCTCTTATTTTAGAGGGAAATAAATTATTTTAGCGCCAATTTCTATTTTTTTTAAATTCTGTTGCAAATTTGTCTCTAAAATAAATTATTACATATATGTATATATAAATAATTATGTTTAAAATTTATTTTAAATTATACATATCTAATATAATATATATAAATGTGCATTATATAATAAGGACATATATTATATTTTTAAATTAATTTTATTATATAATAACTATAATATGTATAATCATTTGTTATTTACAACTAATTATATATATATTTTATTTATAATATATTTAACATTACAATACATATTTATATATAATAAAGTATAAATTAAAAATAGTACTTAAAACATAAATATTATATTTATATCTTATTATATATTCTTTTACATAATAACTTATATAAAAACTCAAATTATACAACTTAATAAAATAGTGTATAATAATAATATAATATGTTATATGCAAGTAATATCATAAAATACTAATTAAAAATAAAGTATATTTCAATAATAATAATATATGTAAAATAAAATAATTAATATAAAATGTCAACTTAGTATATTTAAACATATACAAATATAAATAATATATTAATAAAAATATATATATTCATATTATTTATAATTTTTTATTATATATTATTATGACTATTCATATATTTTTAATATAAAAAATTTTATTATATATATCTTACATAATTTATATTTACATACTATATTTTATTTAAAATATAATAACATATTTGGGGAAAAATAATATACTATGTAAAAATATAGTATATTTAAGTAATAAAATATGTAATATATAATAATTAGTTAAATATATTTAAATTGGTATTATATATTATTTTATTAATATAATAATGAAAAATATATTTTTATATTGTTTACATTATATTATAATTTATTAAGTGCAAAAAAAAAATAAATTAAAAAAATAAACACATTAATTAAAAATATACGATTTATTAATTTAATATAAAATATTAAATAACTAATGTAAAAAGTATAATTATATTATATCATTAAATATATATATAAATTTATATGTATAACATTATTTATATTTACATAATATATAATATTTTTTAATAATAATATCATATTTGGAAAAAAATTATAATATACTACTGAAAATATTATATATTTATAATAAATATATAATTTAAAATAATTATTATAAAATGTAAACATTGTATATATTAATATTATATATTATTTTAATAAAATATTAATGAAAAATCCTTAATAAATATGTAAAGTGAAATTATAAAATAAAAATAAACTATAAAAGATATATAAAATGTTTTATAGTTATAATATTGTAAATTGTGGTATCTCTTAAATAAACAGTAGTGGAACTTTACTCATGAAGATATGAATTGGTTTATCGGTTTAGTGCTTGTGAAAACTTTAATGTTAAGTGTGCTTAGTATGTAGCATTCTATGATGGGTGACCTCTTGGGAAGGATAAATAAGAGGCAAATGTGTATTTTTTTAATAAATTGTCTTAGAATCAGAGACAAATTTGCGACGGAATAATTTTATTTAATATTTACTAATTGGATATTTAAAAATAACTAATTATAAAACAGAGACAAATTTGAGACAGAAATTCCGTAGCAAATTTGCGACGGAAAATAAATCTGTCTCTAAAAGAATTAGCGACGATGATTTCTGAAACATAAATTTGTGACGGAAATTCTGTCTCTGAAAGTCTTTAGAGACAGATTTTTCACTTTCAGAGACAGAATTTTTTGTCTCTAAAGCCAAAATTTCTTGTAGTGATCTCATTGCCACGGAAAAAGACTTCATGGAAGGGGTAAACAATTAAAGTGAGGATAGTTGTTTAGTGGAGCAATGTTTTCTTTAGAGAATGCACCCCATGTCCACGCGACAACCCACAAGGCCAAAACACGGTAAACTCTGCCTCAACATGGCCTTATCAAAGAGTTCTTAGGCCAGCCCTTTTGGTATAATCCCTAAAGGAACCAGAATTTTATTACCCAAGTATGGTGCATTAATCTGTTTATCCATGCTATAAGACCTTATTGCATGATACAATTAGAGCATAGTTATCTTTATATCTTAAAAAGAAAATTAGTCGGACATGGTTAAGGGAAACTTATAAAAGCTTATTGAATATGGTGGAGATATGCTAAGGATACTCTTACAGGACTAAAACACTTAGAAATATCACTAACAAAACACTCAAATACTCTCTAATGTTTTTCCCTTAATATTTCTCCATGTGTTAAGCTTGAACCCTGTTCGCCTTTTATAGAAAATTTTTGTAGAACTAAAACAGTAAAAAGTACTACACTGATCTATTGGTGTAGTAAATTAGTAGCTTATTGCTACAATACCCTAAAAAGCTGCTACAGTAACCTCTGCTATAGTGTTGAACAGTAATTCCGTGAATTTTTCTTCCGCATTTTCCGTATTTGATTGTCCTATTTTCTTCTGTATTTTTTTATATATGTTTTCTCGTTTGTCTTCCTGTTTTTTCTCCTCATGTCTCCTTTCCTATTTGCCCGTGCCTTTCTTTTGCCTTTTTCTATGCCTTTCTTATTCTGAACCGTGCCTATCTTTCGTCATTTCATCATCATTTTTTTTGAATCTTGGAATCTGTTTAGGTCTTCCAGTCATTTCTTCACCCTCATCCTCGGTAGTTTGGATCATATGGATTTTCCTTTTTATCCTGTTCATCTTCTATGTGAAGACTTTCTTGAAGTGTCTTCAAATTTGTTTTATACCTTGGCTAAATTGCTCCTTTTTGCTTTGAGAAGATAAATTTTGCCTTAGTGGTTGCAGTAAGATGAAATTCCGAATCTTCTAGTATATACATTTTCATTTTGTCAACAGTGTATAGATTATAAAATATGTGCCTATAGGTATCTATATAAACATTTGGTATACTCTATTAGTGTGCCATTTAACTTTGGGCATTTGGTTAAATAATTTTACATATCTTTTCTTTTATCAGTTAAAATCATCTAAGTTGGGTAATATATTGGTCTAAATATTTATATTCCCCTCTTAATATTATATCGACTAAGGACAATTTTTAGAAATTACAATGTCATGGTATTCTCACTAATAATATACTCCATTACTATTTTAAATATTGTCTAATTATTTATAAGACTTTATTGAAGATATATTATAAAAAATAAGTACTTAATTGAATAAATACTTAGAAAGGACATAAATATTTAGACCCACATTTACTTAGATCACCATCAATTGACCAGAGGAAAGATATCCAAAATTATACAAGTGGTGCCTAAACATAAAGGGAAAACTAGAGACGACCCACCAATAGAGGATACCACATCTTCAATGTCATTAGTTCGCCCATAATGAACGAGCATATATAATCCCTAGACTTGATACCTTTAAATCTTCCATATATAAAATGTCACACTTTGACGTTGTTATATACAATATTAACATAGATTGTAAATAATACGATTATTGGACATGAGGAAAATGATCGATTGGGATAGAATTCATCGCTCCCTTAAATTAGAGATAATATCTATGGGTCCGTAGATTAAAATAAGAGTGACCTAATCATTGGTCATGATAAGTTTTATTGAGTTTAATTTCTTTTAGGAAACAAGTAAAATTATTAAGCATGGATGACATTATATGCAATGGTTTGATTAGGTTACCTTGATTAAGATTTTTAATTAAACAATAGTCAATTTATAGTTGTTTGTGGTTCATAACCTTTTTATCACATTGGATAGGCAATAATTACTACTAAACATTTACCTTAATTTATGTCAAGATAGACACTGCCTTTATGTATAAAAACATAGAGTGTCACATTAACAAGATCAAAGTAATTAACTAGAAAAGTTAATTAAATGCTAGATTTATGTCAATTTATGAAATAATTATTTTAAAATTGGAAGCAATATAAATTAATTATAGCAATGCTTTAAAGGAATTATAAAAAATGAAAAAAATATTTTGAAATTGAAAGGAATGTAAATTAATTATAAAAATGCATTAACGAATAAGATAATATAAAGTAAATTTTGATTTGTCATCTATATAACGAATTGTGTAGTGATCGATAATAATTGCTCAATCATTTTTTTAGAATATCTTTTATTTTTAGCTATTAATATTGTTGATGGTGGAAAATGTTTCATCAGGAAATGGCTCCATATGGTCATTTTAATGCTCAAGTCAATGGAGGATCAAGAGAGAGTGAGTATATAAAAGAAGAGTGTGAGTGATATCACATACTCTCTATCATGTGGCCTTAGGATCTACTTATAGGAGAAGGTTATACCGGATGGGGGCCCAAAAATATTCTCCATTCACGCAGTGTATTCCTAAAGGAGGAAAATAAGGAGAGTGGAGACCACTTTGTTTGTAGTTGACCTGGATCCGAGGTGGTGGTGGTGATCATACCTAGAGAGTGGTCGAACAGGTGAAAGTGCTATCTTCTTCAAAATAACCTTGGGAGGTTTAGAATACCTCCGTAGAGATATGGCGAGTTGGGGAACTCAAGCATACCTTCGAAGAGACATAGCGAACCTAAGAGTTTTAGAGCACCTTCGATGAGACATGTCGAATTGGGGAGGTCTAGAGTATCTCTAAGGAGATGCGAGGAGTTTGGGAGATGTTATTAATTATGAAACCTAAGTAGGTGAGGAGCTCGATTGAGGAGGACCTTGGTTCGTATCCTTATGTGTACCAATGGAAGTAGATTGACATTTGTCCTGGTGAATGGCTAAGGCCTATGGGTCAAGATAGTCTAAGGTGCTTGATGGGCTTTGAGAACCTTGTTGCTAGTTCAATTTCTTAGTGTTGAGCCTATTAGGCTATGATCAAGTAACGCCTATCAACCAATATCCTTTAATATATAAATGAAAAACTCCTTTTTGTTAGATAAGGAGTTACTTTCCTATATTGTTAACTATGACAAAAAAGAAAATAGCAAATTGCATATATTTATATAAAATTATATTGCTATCAATTCTAAAAAAAAAAGATTATATATGTGTGTGTCTTTACCTAATGTTATCTAGTAATATATTGGATTAGAATTTGTTCCTATCTGTGTTTGTGTGGATACCACTAGAGAGACTACACTTGAGTCCTTGTGGTAAAACACAATTTTGCAAATAGCACAATGAGTTTATATCCCTTGAACTCCATCTGTGGGAGAAGACCCTATTAGTGTTATAAAAAATGGATTTTTCTTATAATCTCATGTAATCTACGTTATTTTACATATGATATATCCTCGTATAGGTTAGTGACGAAATAACTCTTTGCAAAAACCTTTTTGCAACAAGTTTTAGAGTTTTTGCAACCAGATGTTTTCCTTGAAATAAACACAATTGCTTGTAGTGAGATCCTCGTATAGGTTTTGCAAAAATTTTCATATTCCTTTAATTTTTCTTTGCCCTACGAAATCCCAACACCCAGATCTGTAAATCTTTATCTAGCATAAATATCTACTTTTTATAACCCTCTTTTGGCAGTTTGAAACCCCACACCCATAGTTTACCTTCTAATTGTGATGTAGTTCATAAGATTTAATGCATGTCCTTGTATGTCGACATCTTTAAAGAATGAGTAGATCAGAAAGAAGCTACAACGTTGTCAAAAAGCATTTTGCATTTTGCTAGTATTTTGAATTTTCTGAACCAACTAGTCGCGTGGACATCGTGAACCATCTTTTTATCGCGTTATCTTTGCCTTTTTCCTTGCTCAAGTAATCATTAGCTAGTCTAGGGTTTTGACTAATAAGAGGTTAACTTACAAATATACTCGACACTATGCTAGTTCTAATGAACAACAAACATTTTTAATAAAAAATCTCTCTCCAAAATCACGGAAGGTTAGGCTTTATTTAGGCTACCGAAAAACGAAAATGACTATGAGTGTATGTGTCTCTTTCTTTGCTCCTACTTATTTGATTTTTGAAACCATTGATAAGGACAAACAAAATCTCAAGTTTACCCTAAGGGTAAATATATCCCATGCAAGAAATTAATGGTAGACGAAGGTAAAAGGTCAGGATCCGACAAGATTACACGCAGCGTTGGAGCCCACAAAAGAAATCGTGGAGTCAGGCAATTATTAACATCGTCCACACGACTGTAGGTATCGTTTTAATGAAGCCATTTGATAACTTATGAAGTGAAAAATCACAAAAATATGCCTTATATCGTCGTGTCTGGTGACCGGAAAAATATTGATAAGTTAGTATTCGGTGGATAAATATTAATTATATTTTAATATATTAATGAGATATATATTACATGCGGTATGTAATATCCTTATGGACTGCGTGTTATGTTATCATTCGTTAATTTTTAACCCGGGACATAACTTTGCTCATTTCTAATAAGTTAGAGAAAAAAAATATTAATGGTGGATCTTTTCTTCTTCTCTGCTAGACATTACTTAATAGAGCTGCTGTGACTCCTATCTAACTCCAAGACCACCGACCATGTAAAGAAACCCATGTCCAACGACCAATGACAAGGCTAAACGCTCAACATCAAGAGACACGGCTTCAGGCAATCGACAAACCTGAGAATATATGAGATTATAGTTATAAGGTCGATAATAAAGCTGTCCAAATGATAGTAACAATGCCTGCAAAATGAACCTTTGTCATTACCGCTATGAACTAGATTAGTGAAATAAGGACATATTACAAGAAAACAGACAATGAACAAATCCTCAAGCTCTTAGAAGCTTAGTTGTGTTGGCATGACAACATAACCAATTTTTCAGACTCGGACTCCTAATTGAAACAAAGCTACTAAAAAATAAATAAATAAATAAAGCAACTTGAGGGTTCCAACTTTCATGGTTGAAAGTCTGGCTCGTGAGTTACCATTGCTTTCTATGGGCCAAAGTTTGTTGTCACTAAATTGCTATTTCATCCCTGTTTCCGATACTTGCCATATATTATGAAATAATAAAATTTTGAAAACAAAGCAAATAATAATTATCACTTTATGATATGTAATAAGTGTTGATTGTCGAGGACAAATATGAGATAATAATTTGAGAATAGTAAATTCTCATTCGTTCTTCATTGGATGATGAATAGGAATAGACCTTGGCATCGCATGGATTAGGACCCAATCCTTGTCAAGGTCTAAATGAGAAAAAAAGATTCATCAAGTGTGATATACCGTGTGAAATGGTTAGTGGCATATAAATATCGTTAAAACTTTTATTTACAGACAATTTTACAAAAGCTATGCAATATTTCTGCGGTTTATTTAAAACACATTGGTACTTACACTACTCACCTAAACACATGGTATATCATACTCATTGAATATTTTTTTTCTAAATAGGAATTTTGTGATTGTCATTCTCGGTAATGGAAGGAGAAAAGTTGGCTACCAAAATTTTTTATTATTCTTCTAATATTATGTAATTTTTTATTGAATATATTTATAATTTTATCTTATTAAATTAATAATCGTGGACAAATAAGAAGATAGCACATATATCCTAATTCAGTTAATAAATATGATAAAACACAGGTTATGTTTTTATCAAATGATAAAACACATGTCCTAATCATATTTCATAACTTTATTCAAATGATTTCTAAGATTGTTCATAGAAGTCAATTATCTAAAGTAGTACTATTAGTTGTGTGTTAATAATGCATTCAATTGACTTGAGTGTTTATGATATGTTCTTCACAAAATAGCCTATATGATCTTTTATAGAGGCACTTCAACAAAATTTTTTAATTTTAGTCTCAATCGTTATGGTACACAAAAATGCTTATGAAGAGAATAGTCTCTAATTCATGGGTTTTAGAGGCTAATATCAACTATCAAATCATTTTGTGATATATTGATGGCTATCATATATTCATCTCTTTCCATAATAGCTTGTTTGGTATACAGAAATAAACTGGAATGGAATCATGATTCCCGCTTCCATTCATTTTCCTATATTTGGAATCGTCATGAGAAGGCAGAATCGCGATTGCTTGGAATCGACAATTCTGGCTTCAAGCTAGAATTTGATTCAGCCTTCTCAAAGGTGGAGGCTGAATTGCGATTCCATTCCTCCTTCCAGTGAGATTTTTTAGTTAAACTACATTTTTATCTTACATAAATTTTTTATTTTATTTTTTGTAAAGGATATTTTTGGTAAATTTTAATGTAAACTAATTCATATCAATTCTATTCCGTGTCCGTATCCAAACAAAGGAATGCTTTTGTCATTCCCTTGTTGATGTCATTCCATTCCATTCTTTCGATTCCAATTTATTCCATTCTGGACGATTCCCGTATACTAAACGTGACATAAAAGTTTTGGAAGTAGGTTTAGAAATGGCCTTTCACAATGCCAAAAGGTCTATCAATATATAAACTCCGCTACAGATAGTCAAAAGCTTCCTTTTGTCTCTCTCAAGTCCAGTTAAGGCCAAACCAAATCAAAATAAACTCAGAAAAACCCTTTTATGGTCTACTTTGTGTGCACAGAATAACTAAGCAAGGCTGTAAGTAGATAAACGATCAATCCAGCAATCCTTATTACCAGCTTGTCAAATAGATCTCCTTAAGGTATCCTTGATTTGACTTAGTTTCCTAGATTCCATCACTAACTCAGCAAATAGTCGATAGCTTTGAATTGACGCACCCTCTACATAATTATAACATGGAAATGCAATGGTTAATGAGTATTTAAGGATGTTACAGGTTAAAAATTTAATTAATATTCATTTAATGAGAGAATTTAAAATGAAAAATCTAAGGTGAAATAAACTGGAATATGACATTTTAATTAATAAATATATTCGGAATCTTATTGTCCGTATGTAAGTTTCATGAATATAATTTACAGCTAAGTATATTCAATTATTAACGAACCGAAGCATTAGCTTAATAGGTGTTATCATGCTAGGTGCTGAAGCTAAAGCGGTTGGCCAGAAATTTTTGGTTTAATCTGAGCAAGAAATCTATAAGATTAAGCTAAATTAATCATTCAGTACAAAGTTAGATTTGCGAGCTTAAGCTGGGCCTAATTGAAATTTTCAATATGTTCTTGAATGGGTTTGTTGTCTAATTGTTTTGAAAGGGGCTACTTTGGCTAAAATTTACAATTCAGCTCACTAGAAGAAAAATGGACTTCATATTAGTCTTTAGTAATTATTATAAGATAGTGGGCTTAATTTGAAATAGCTCGTGGGCCTACAAGTCATTGGACTAGACATTTCTTAATAGACCTTAATGCTTGAATAATTATGTTTATGGACAGGGCCCAAGCATATAATTGATTTATTAGACCTCCAATGATCAACTTTAATTAGTATGTTGGTTAAGTTATTAAAATTAGTCGCTAATAATTAGACCTGATAGGACAATATTTTAGTAGTTAAATAAACATGAGTTATATGAAATTAGTTTAGCTTACTAGGTCTTGATTTTAAACGGCTGGGTTAATTCAAATGTGACTAGCTCCTCTCTTTTTCTACGGGATTTTGTCATTTCGGCTATTTTATTTTATTTTATTTTTTTGAATTTGTACTTCTATCATTGTATTTTTAATATACAAATAAATATTTTATATTAAAGAGCAAAGATATCATTTGATATAAAATAAGAGGGTTCATCTTCGTAAGTTTTATTTAAGCGTATTATATAGCAGACATATAATACATGAGGTGTCTTGTCGTTTCTTGTGCTGTTACAAGAATTGAAGGATTTCGTGTCTTTTTTATTCCTATGCTGTTACAAGAATCGAAGGATTTTTTGTTCTTTTCTTTCCAATGTATTGTTATAGAAATTGAAGGGTCACAAAAGTTTATTTATATCTTTACCCTATTCCTCTTCTTTCTAAACCTAGAAACCTCTTTAAAAAGATCTATTGTGAGTTTTTCATCAAAAGGATATCAGGATTTTGGTTCAGGTAAGAAGATCTAATCATGATTTTTCAAGGATTCAAGAAATATACATCTTTCTTAGGATTCTGCTTGTAGTTTTCGAAGGAGCTTTCGAGGAAGAACCTTATTTTGATTCAAGATATGGTTTTTGGAGATCTAAGAGAATCTAGGATCAATTAAAGGTAAGATCTATCTTAGAATTTGTAATTTCTTAAGATTAGCAAATTATAGGATTATGATCATGGTATATTATTTGTTTGAATTAAGGTTCTATTCAAGCGAGATCTGCACGTTCTAGATAAGTGTGGATTGAAACAATCTTTGTGGTTCTAAAATTATAATCTTTTCTAGTAATTTTTTTATTAATTGGGAATTTGTATATTAAAGGAATTGTGGAGATAACTAAGAATTTTGGTGAAAGCTGTGTTTGAAGGTTTTATTGAATTGTGAACAAAAGGAACAGGTGTGTTGATCTTGTTTAGATCTATGATTAGGAGTACAATTTATCGAATTCAGGGTTAGGAGTTTATTATGTGCATGAAATCGAAATTGATTGAGATATGTTTTGGATCAGGAATTCTTGCGAGATTAGGATTTCTTTTCTGATAGAAGTTCTGTTGGTGAGATTGGAGTTGTGGCGAATCCAAGTACGACCTTACCTTGTTTGTTGTGCTTGTAGGTTTAGATCTGCTTGTTCTATGTGTGTAGGGTTAGAATATCAAATCAATTTAATTCTACATGACATATTAAATTGTTTTGATGCTTGTGTTTGGCTTTGGTTAGTAAAGACCATGCAGAGCGTTATACTAACGAGGCACCCTGATGATCTATATGTGAAGTTATCCCTAGTGGACTCGTGCATAGAAATGATTCCAGTATATTAGGTTTTGGCAGAGGCTGCGGTGTGTGGATGAATCTCCGACACCAATATATGTATAATTACCTATTTTCTATATGCTTGTTTTTATGGAGTCATGAGTTACTCCAAGTTTAAGACTGGACTATAGATAGTTCTAAACTGTGTTGTATACTGGCTAATTTAAAAGATAATAATTTGTGTTTGTTACATTAGAAATAGTTGCATTTGAATATATATATTGCGTGTGCATATGCATTTGTGTGTGGTTTGGCGTACTAGGCATTTTTGCTCATTCCATTAATTTTTCAGGAACAGGAGAAGATAAGGTGATTCATGATCTTACTAGATATGATATCTTTGTAGATCATGGGGATGGCGATAGTGAACTTAACTTTTCTACAAAGGATCAATAGAGATGGATTTTGGATACACAGAGATAGGATGAGAATTTAATAATCTATGAAGTAGTTTGAAAGATTTTATTTACTTTATGAGTTTAAGATTTCTTTATGGGAATTTTCGATTAAGTCATAAGTCAGGATGATGTTGGCTTTGATTTATGCCAACAAGTTAATTCAAGAGTATTATTTATATGATGAATTGTTTAACAGATACCTTTTATATGTGAGTATTGGAGATGTATTTTTGATATAATATGTGGATTAATATTTCATAGCCTTAGCGTGTTCTTATAAAAAGAAGGACAAGTAGCGGGTTGTAATGTCCTTATTTTATGGCGTTACAGCTTAATTGGTATCATAGCATAGGTTTATAATCTTTAGAGAAATTAGGTTATGAACTTCTTAGGATGGTGAGATGAAGAGAGGGGGTAGATCATGGGAAAGCTAGTAGCAATAGAATGTTTACCTTTAATAAAAATTTCCTAGGTTAACCTTTTCTTTATGATTTCTTATTGTTTCTTTCATTACAGCTTATTGGTTATAGGTATTATATTTATTTCATTTATGTCATTATGTTTTCATAATTATTTTCATAAATTTTCTTGGAATATTTGTTATTTTATTTTGTTTTTTGTTGTTGCTCCTTAAAATACATAGAAAAGTTATCAGTACAACAAATAAAGCTCAACAAAAACTAAAAATGACAATTTATAAAAACTACACTACCCTCTTACTAAATATATAACGTTAAGACTTCTACTATAATATAGTACAATGTTTGCACAAGAAGTTAATGACATCTAATGAAACATAACAGACAGAATAATAATGACTAGAGTAAATTAAAGAAATATATAAATACACACATAAGTTATTAATAATCGTAGCTTACATAGAAAAATTGAAAACTCAACCGTCACAATTTTAATGACTAAAAATTCCAAAAATTAATTGAATAAAATAAATAATTGAAACATCCTCTTAAGTTAACCAAGAGACAACCTACAATAGTCAACAAATCTTTAATGATAGTCAAAAATCCTTAATGACACAACCCAACAAATCTTTAATGAATGTTAATTATAAAATTCAAAGAAAAGTTTAAAACATAAAAAAGAACCATTATTTGAATTAAATGATGCAAATTGAAAAGGCACAATGATCATGAAAGAATTTTATAATCATCTCCAAATATTTTAAATAACAAAGGTAAAATATTAGAGCCATAAATAAAAGAGAATGAAAATGAGAACTACTACACCAAATTTCCATAGTGGTGGTAACGATTAAATAATGATAACTTATAAAATTCAAGGATTAAGAATAATTATAGCAATTTGAATCTTCAATTAGTTTACAAACATGTAATAATAATGAATCTAATACAAGAATATGTGAGGTAGGACTGATGAGTTCATGGTTTCCCCTTAAGGTCATGTTAAGTGTAGTAAGTATTGTCTACGATTCTATTGTGTTGTGTCAATCTTATCACCTTCATTCTGTCGTATTCTTTTATTTTGAGTCAAGTCATATTGAATCTGTCTTAAAGTCAAGTCGTATGTCATTCTAGTATCGGTCAATTCAGCTACTCTCGTACTTGTCATCCCTTCTTACTATTAAATTCACGATGGAATAAAAAGAAAATTCTTGATCATAAGCAAAACGATAAAATATATGCGAATATATGTGTATATATATATGTATAACATGACTAAATAAGTGAAGACCAATAAATTAAAGAAAAATAAATTATAGTTATGATAGAAAACTAAGAAAGACTCAAACGCAAAACAAAGTGTAAAAAAAAAAAAAAAATCAGTAGACCTCATAACTATAACATTGATATTAATAACAAATATAATAAAAGTTGTCAATTGTGACAAAAGCCAAAATTATTAATGTAATGGTAAACTCATAAAATCAACTAAAATAAAAAGGAAGAATGTCAAAACATTATAAAAAAAAATCGAGAATCAAAACGACAAAAGTCTAAATAATGATAATACAAGCAAATGAAACATACCAATGAATAACTCATCTATTAATGATTTGTTGGGAGCATAGCAACCAAATTAATACAATTATATATATTTACGGTTTTTCTTTCATTTTTTTTACATGATGAAGTGGAATAAATATGGTGTTTGTAGGAAGTATGGAAATAAATGACTGCTTAAAGTTATTGGCAAGTGTAAGGATGAAGAAAATGCTAATATAGTTATTAAAGGAGTATTCAAAGTAATTTATGGTAAAGTTTGAGATAACAAGTATTAGTATAACAATGAAGGGTTAAAACTATAAGAAAATGATCGGTGAAATGGGAGAGAAATAAAGACTGTTATTAAGATAAGATGACAATTATTAAAGATGATATGTAGATAGAAGTTGGAGGTAAAAGAAAGATGACTAAAGTTGATTAGAAGAAACTGGATGTATAAAGAAAGTCTTTATAGATGGTTGACAATTATATTATAACCTAGTACACACATGAAAGTAAGTGAGAAAGGCCATGTTGAAGAATTAAAGTAGGTGAGAAAGGTCATATTGAAGACTATATGAGAAGGATTGGAATAATCAGTAAATAAAAGAATAGTTGAATCCTATATAGATATGAATGTATATGTGGAACAGTAGTTGCAAGAAGGAAATGTGATCTTAGTAAGTTGTAAGGTATGAGAAATCTATGAATGATGGATGATAATGACATATGAACTAATATATGATGATGAGTTTTAGGATGATTTTTAGAAAAGTATATATGAGACCACAGATATAAATCATTATATAAAGTGGGAATACAAGTTTTGAAAGACAATTGGAATAGCATAAATGATAAATGAAAGTTGTGGATTATTTATGGTATCTGACAATGGTAAAAAATTTGATTAAACCAATAGAGACATAGATATTATAATCATCTAAAATAATAGACCAATGTGAGATTTGATCTTTAGAGTTAGGGTTGAAAAATATTAAATTTCATGATTTGAGTTTTCTAATTGTTATTTAAAGGATTATAAAGTGACTATGTTTTAAGGAAGTTTCAATGGAAAGGTATATTGATCAATAGTGTTAATTAGTTGGGATTGATATATATTTTTAGCACATCATATAATTGTTTGGAGGATGTAATGATTGATTTATGAATCTTTTGTTGAGAAGTAGATTTAATAGTCATAGAATGATACTAAATCCAAGTGAAGAACAATCACTTAATTTGGGACAATAAATGCATTTGTATAGTGAAAATTTTGGAGACAAAGTACATTAGTAATCTAAATATTAAAGAAATATCGGAACGTTGGGCATAATGATGTTAAAGGAAGAGTTAGAAGCTATTGGGTGATTTTAAAGGCTTACCTAAGGACATAAATATTAACCTTAGATCCTCATGTATATATTGATGGAAAATATAAGAAAATATATTAGAGATTGAGAAAACATGTTGGAAACATTATGGTTCGTTAATGATTGTTTTTTTTAATTAGATGAATGGTGTGTGGGTGATTTACATTATTTTGTTATGGAATAATAGGGGTAAAAACTAAGTTGAGTCAATAGAAGTACAAGTGACATAGTGACATTTGAAGCTCCAAGTTAATGTAAGGTTTGACCTTTGGAATTTAAATTGGAAACTATAGTGGTAACATTTTTAGCATTCAAAACATCGCTTGAGGAAATTGAATTAGAGATTTTGTGCAAGGGAAGTTTTAAAAAGGAAAGATAATAAATGGATGCAAAGTTGATAACAGACATTGTTAAAAAGTTCGAATGATAATCTTGAAGCGTATCATATAGATGTGGATGAAGTGTACCAAATCTACACAATAAAAGTATGAGTTATGGAGATATTGACTGAATTAAGTTATGGTCGATAGGTTTAATCCCAAAGAAAACAAGAAAAGACGTTTTGAAAGCAGAAGTATATGGTATGAGAAAACAGTGATTGAACGTAAAGCAATTGAATGCCGAAAAGTAGATGAAAACATTAATTATGGAGTTGGAAACAAGAAATTTAAAGAGTTACAGAAGTTCAAATAACTTTTGAGGACGAAAGTTCTTTTAGGAGGGAGAAATGTAATATACAAATAAATATTTTATATGAAGGGAAAATATGTCATTTGATATAAAATGAGAGGGTTTTATGATCCATCTTCATAAGTTTTATTTAAGCGTATTATATGGCAGTCATATAATACATGAGTATTATTTATATGATGAATTGTTTAACATATACCTTTTATATGTGAGTATTGGAGATGTATTTTTTATATAATATGTGGATTAGTATTTCATAGCCTTAGCGTGTCCTTATAAAGAGAAAGGACACGTGGCGAGTTTTAATGTTCTTATTTTAGAGCATTACAATATTCATATTCTTTAGCCAAAAGACCAGTTTCCAATCTCTTGCTAAATCCTTTTTTTCTTTTAATTTATCAAAAGTTGTTGCCATCAGTGCCATTTTGGTTCTATAGTCCACTTGCAATTTTGCCATGGAATGTAGTTATTATTTTATTTTTCCTCCATATATAGTATGTTTGGATTATCATATTTTATCTATATTTTGTATTATATCTGCAGCTGTAACATATGTATATCATATCTATATTATATATGTATCATATCTGTTTGATCAATTTATGAGTAAAACCATCAGTTTTTCATCTCTATCTATTTTTGACAAATTTTTATTTGAAAATGATAAAAATATGATACAAAAATAACCATAATATAATGAAATAAACAGACCTTAGTCAAGTGAATTCAATAACAATCGGAATTAGGGATGCAATCGAGTACCCGATCAATTAAAAATCCTGTATGGTTCAACCCTATAGGATCAGGATTGGGTTTAGATATATAGTAAAAACCCAATAGAGTTATAGGGTTGAGTTTAGATCATATAACAAACCTGATGGATACCTGACAACCTGGTACTATTGTTTAAAAAATAATAAGAAATAATAACATTATTCGAGGAGCAAGAGAGAAAATAAGACATGAAGCAGTTACCATCTTTTTTACATTCCAAAGATGTTTTTTATTTTATATATACAGGACTAGTTATAGATTTTAGAATTTTTTATTAAATTTTGTCAAGTCATATTTACTATAAAGAATAATATTATTTGTTATCTGTTATATTTTAGTTATAGCAAGAGATTTAATTTAGCCATATTTTTGAAATGTTATACAGTGACAAAAGTAATATATTTATATTTACATGTTGAATAATGGTGTGGTCTCCAACATTTTATATCAATACCATACGCATCTTTTCATTTTTAAATGCATAAGAAATGTGTACCAAAAGCATTATCTTATCTTGAATTCATTATTAAAATTTAAAAATAGGGTGAAAGAAAAAAGAATTATAGGGTCGAGCTCTGGGTTCTATCTCAAACCCTACATGATGAGTTTGGATGCAGCATGAAAACCCTATTAGGTTATGAGATCGAGTTTGGTCAACCCCATAAAATAGCGGGTTGGATTTCGGATGGATCATAATCAAAAGTACTAGAATATTAGTGAATATGTTCATAACATAACTGGGTGTCGGGGAATATTTCTCATTTTTTGCTAATATTATTATAGGGATTGTCCAACTAGGCTATGATAATTCTTTTTTTTTTTTCTTTAAGGATAAAAGTTTGGTGGTTTGACTATGGGAAAATATATCGAACTTTGTAAAAAAATTCAATTTGATACCTATATTTTAAAATAGTCAATTTTTTACAGCAATTCATACTATCTTATTAATAATATTTAATAGGGTTGAGCAGGTAGCCCTGTTATCCAAGATACCCACCTAGTAGGGTGGGCACATATCAGTTTGGTCTGGTTTTCACTAAAACCAAACCAAACCATAATTTACGATCTTTTCCTTCATAAACCAAACTCTAAATAGTGGCTCGATTCGAATTAGAAATTTTTCAAACCATTAAATAACAGTTTGGTTCGGTGCGGATTAAATAAAATTCTAAATTAAAAAAACTTAGTTATAATATTTTATATTTGTGCAAATATTGAAATATTGAAATCACTCTACAAAATTCATATTGTAAATATAAAAAAAAATACTTTATAAATCCATCACATTCTTAATCCATAATCATTCATAAAATCATTTAGTCACTAATACAATACATTCACTAACTAATACATAGTAAAATATAATCTATGGTCTTCTAAAAAATCATCCAGTCAACCATCTACTTAAGGTGAAAAAAAAAACCATACTAACAAATTTGGCCCAAAAAAATCAACCAATAAAAGTATTTATAAATAAAAGTGATATATAACGAAATATACAATGAAAAATTAATTTATAATAAAATAATAACTAAATAACAAAATTCATACTCCAGAGTTTAAACGATTAATATAAAACAACATTACGCTACCAATAGAATAATATATCTTGAACCTAAAAAATATTTTTTTAAAAAAGAAAGAACAAGTTATGATTAACCACTATTTATCATATAATAAATATCATAGGAACATAGATGTTCTTTCATCAATCATCATAATAAAATTTATGATTACAAGTGAAACATTTTTAGATTTGTCTAAAACGATTTAGTTCGGTTTTGTCACGCCCAAGTGGTGCCCTAAACAATAGTCCGCCACACTCAATATTAAAGTTTAAGTATGACACTCTTAGTCATTCCTAGAAGCTTTGACATTAAGTGTAAGGCGTGCTCTCACAAATTTAGAGGACCATACATGGAATTATGAAGCTTAAGAAGATATAATAACAAATTAAGAAAAAAGGATTCATAATATTCATTTGTTCATATCAATAATCTTACAAAACTTAATGGCATTCCCCAGTCACAAATCTATTATAAGAATACTTCTTCGTCTTATCCATCACTAAGCTACATCTAGAGATTCCTTAACCAAAAGGAAAATACCTGGCTGCAGGGTCCACGTGGCCTCAACTACAAACAGGTGAACTGCAAAAGTATCTATAGAGGTATAAGCTAATAGGCTTAGTGAGAAACTATTTCCATAAATGACTTCTTGAAACGAAATTCAAACAAGTTATTTAAGCAAACAAATGAGATGCAACATACACGTGGGCAAATAAGGCATATAGTTTTCCGGGAACTACATGTTGAATGGATTTATGCCCTCCATTCGGGGTTTGGTGATACGTAACCTCAAAACAAGTAGTTTTAGAAAAAGATTTATGCTTTCGATCAATATCACCAATCATATTAAGTCTACTTGAATTGAGCCTTGCTTCCGGACTTTCCGCCAAGCATTTCCTTCATGTCACCAAGCAATCGCTTTCGGTCACTTGGCCAAGTGTTGCTTTCGACCTGAGCTACAATCCTTCTCACCCAAGGATAATAACCCAATGCAATGTGACTCACTTCATGGTATGCATGAATCAGTTTATTTATGATATCATAGCATCATTATTATCAAATTTAAGGTGATCATAGAATCTCATACAAATCAAGTGTTATACTAAAACAAACATTAAATCAATTCCATCCTCGATATTCTTAGGATCCTATCAAGAAATTATCTTACATACATAACCATTTGTCTTTTCTTAATTCTAATGCGACTAGATTACAAGCACAATCAAGTAAAGCATTTTAAGGAAATAAACTCACGATGCCATGTTGACAATTCTCTAAACGAATGAGTCGTTTCATACAATCTACTTAGTCGAAATAGTCTTTGGGGTATAGGTATCCTTCATCGGAATCACCTAGTCAAAGAAAATACCCAAAATGAGTATTTCTTGATGATTTTCTTGAATTTTGACAAAACAATGTCATAAGAATGTTAAAGTTCATATAAAGGAGAATCCCAATTTAAAATGGCCATAACTTAGTCATTTTAACTTGGAATCGCGCATATAATATATCGATTTCTACCTACTCGAAAAGATCTATCCATTTCTAAAACTATTTTTTTTATCAAACTAGATCATATAGGCTCTGAAACAGTGGTGATCAAATTCACAATGAATTTTTCTCACCCAAAAACAATTTGTTTCAATCATTCAAAGTTCGTTTGATAAATACTTAGTTATCTATATAGTTGAAAAATTCTCTTTTTATAGCTACTTAGCTCATATTTTATTCATGCTCAAGTGTTTATTGTCCAATCATGTTTCTTGAATAAAACAATGTCAATTAAGAGTTTAGAAAACTACAGTTTATAAGAAATCTGTTTTGTAAATCTTTTAAAATGAATATTTTGATTCTTTTTGTTTGCAAAGAATTACTTTATGTTTAACTTATTATTTTTTCCAGATGACCTTTCTCAAAAAGTAATTTTCTTCTTTTTAAATTTCTACATTAGTGCTACTTTTGCTATGTATATTTTATAGAATTTTTCGTTGACTATTTGTTTGAAAAGATCTTAATTTGAAAATTCTCATTCCTTTCTCATAAGGTTTCCTTTATATTATGTTTCATAGAAATCATTTTTGTATCAAAAATCATTTTCTTTTTGAAAAACAAAGTGATATAGAAATGATTTAAAAAGCTTTTCAAAACAAAAGTAGCTTCTAAAATTGTAGTGAGTTCTTCTTATAACTTGGAAAGGAATGACTTTATTTTTGTTAAACCATAGATTTATATTTCATATAAATTTATTCATAAGTGATAAAATCTCCTTTTTATCAAATATTTTTAGAGTTTGGAAAAATTTGGACAACAATCTTAATGACATGATTTATGAGAAATAATAGCAAGCAAAAATAACATAAATGATAAATAAAGTCAAGTATTGGGAGTCTTAGCTTCTTCAAGGCTCCCGGGACTAAGAGGTAGACTAGTCCCAAAAGAAAGAAATAAAATAAAATAAATTGTTTTGACTTGATGAAGACAAGTCTAAAACTAGAGACTAGTCTTAAAACAACAAGAAATAAATAAATTGCAATGGAAGAAATAAATAAGTAAATTACTTTGCATGGAAATAAATAAATTGCAAGTGAGCTTATATGCTCTAAAGAATATATATATATATAATAATAATAATAATAATAATAATACTTAGATATAATAATAATAATATGAACAAAGTAAAACAATATAAACATAAATGGATTTTCATGAACAAGAGCAATACATGAACATATTATAGCTTTCATAAAATTTAGTTTTTGGATTCTCACACCATGGTCATGTAAAGTTACATGACATGAGAAAAAGAAAATATAAAGAAAAGTTTACCTAAAGGAGGTTTTTTGAAGTATTATGTGGTTATGGGTTTTGTGTAGGTAGAAGGTAGTTTGAGATTATTTTGAGAGAGTTTTGAGAGAGTATTTGGAGAGAGTATTAAGAGGAAAATTTGAGAGAGTTTTTATAGAGAAATTTATGAGTAATAATTGTGTGAAATAAGTGAAAGAGGAGAGGGTATTTATAGAAAAATGTGGAGTGATTTTTTAGTTATTTAAATAAAAGAAAATTGAAACAAATTGAGGGAGAGAGAGATGGGAAGGGCGTCGGCCATAGTGTAGGAGAGGGAGAGGAGAGATTTTATTTTGTATTTTTATTGATTTAATGAAGTAATAAGTAAGATAGATGTGAAATAAAGTTATGGAAAGTTAAAAAGTAAAGGTTATAGGTTATGGTGTTGTAAGAGTAGGTGTTAGAAAAAGTAGAGAGAAAAGAATAGTGTAGAATAGTAATGAATAGTGTAATGTAAAGTAGATATGACTAATAAGGTACCTGTAGTAAAAAATTATGTGTATATTACGATATTTGTTATTTTTACTTACCGAAAAATTATAAACTGATATTTTGAAAACCTTATATTTTTACGAGTCTAACGGTGTATTCGGAATATTTTTACTATTTCGAGTCCCAGGTCATGTTTTTCAAGAACTGCATCCGTTCGAGTTCAAGACGATTCGCGGTTTTACTAATCTGATCTTTTTAAGCTTCCTTGGGCAATTACGAACTATTCTACATACTAAATTCTTACTTACTTTCTTAGGGTTGCTTATTCGAGGTTATCGAACTTAAACCATTATGTTTAACTAGGGTTTTGTTGACTTTTAGGGTTTCCAATTGACTTCCAAATTATGGTTTAAGCTAAACCGATTCCAAAATTTTGGGGGTTTACAATCTACCCCGTTTAAAGAAAGTTTTGTCCTCAAAACTTGGAAATTCATCTCTGAAGCTTCAAACAACCTTGGGTACTTGTGTTGTATCTTGTCCACAGTTCCTTATGTTGCTTCCTTGTAGGAAAGATTTCTCTGTAGACCCTTGACATACTTGATTTCCTTATTTCCCAACTTTGGAACTTTTCGACTAAAGATTTGCACTGGGTATTCCTTATAGGGGAGATCCTCCTTTAAGAGTACTGGCCCTAACTCCAAAACTGGTTCTTTGGTCAATCATCGTATAGAGATCTGGAACATGCCATATACTTCCAACAGGTTTGGTGACAAGATTAAACGATAAGCTAAAACTTCCAACTTGTTTTAGTATTTTTAAAAAGATCTAATGTATCGTGAGCTCAAAAAATTTTTCTTGGGAGTGCACACGATGCACATTCTTTATCATTAAGTACACCTGATTTCCTTTTGAAATTTCCAAGGTCCTCATTTTCTAATTAGTCTTACTTCTTCTGTTTATCTTGTGCCTCCTTCATTCTTTGAAATTCTTGATACACGCTCTTAATGTCTCTCCAAAGTTTGAATTGTTCGCTTTGGTTGTCCATTAGCTTGAAGATGGCATACGGTATCAAAGCTTAGCTTTGTCTTCAAAATCTCTTGTAGATTAGTTCAATGCTTAGGCACAATTCTTATGTTCTGAGTTGATATGATTCCAACTGGTACTCCATGCTATCATACTATTTTCTTTACATAAGGCTTTGCCAGCTTGTCTAATCTTTAGTCAATCGATCAACTATGACACAGATAGCCTTGTTTTAGGTCGAATCTATTAGTAATCCAAAACCCACAGGAATTTCATCCCATCCTTATTTCAATATCAGTAAAGATCTAATCTTTTCGACTCTTGGTGCTCTTATTCCCTTGTTGACACTTTTTCACATAATTGACTACGTCTTTGTTTCATCCCTTCCATCAGTAATGATCTTTGAAATTCTAGATATAATTTGGTTCCTCTGGGATGTATCGTATATTCTGGGTTCTGCTCATAATTTCCTTTCTTATTTCCTTATTCTTAAGCACATGATATCGTCCTTTAATTCCCTTGATATTATCATCATCGTCCATCAGTACACTTTTCTTCCTATATTTTTCTCTTTATCCTTTGTATCTTCTCATCTTAGCGTTAAGCTTCCTTAATCCTTCTTACTAAGGTTGGTTCTAATACCATATTAGCTAACTCCTCCTTCATTCCTTATCCCGTGATCTTGATTCTCAGCTTCTCAATTCCTTTTTATCAATTCCTTATGTTCTGTGAGCAAGGTAGACACTTGAAATTACAGTCCTTGATTAATTCTGGCTATCTTCTCTTTTCCTTTTTTTTTTCTCTTGTTTAAAATAGATTAAATTATCGTCCATTTACCCAATAGAGATTTATATACTTGGTTCGAGCTGAATCAATCCAAAAGATATTATTAGAAACTTGTGGTGTTCATAACAAGTTCGTAAAGCATTCCTTTGAATCATCCTTTGATTTGATCCTTAATTAGTAGTACTTCGATCTTAAATCGTGAGAAACGTGTTTGCTCCATATAGTTGGTCAAAAGATCTTCAACTATAGGGGACGGGTACTTATTCTTGATTGTGACTTTGTTCATCTCCTGATAATCAATGCATAAACTTAGGGATTTATCCTTTTAATCCAAACCAGTGTATTCCATGGTGATAAACTTGATTGTATAAAACCTTGATCCAAAGGTTCTTGTAGCTGTTTCTCCAACTCTTTTAACTCTATTAAGGTCATTCGATATGATGCTTTAGCAAATTGTACCGTAGTAGCCATTAGTCTAATCTCAAAATTGATCTTTCTCTTCGGATATAATCCAAGCCATTCATCCGGAAGACTTCTTAAAAACTTATTAACAATCGAAGATATCTTTCAAGATAGGTTTATCTTTATCTTTTTCCGTGTTATCAAGGTAGTCATCTATTCCTTTTGGAATTTCCTCTATCAACTCGAAAGAATGTGACTCCTCTTTCTTGCAATAGTGGATTCTTTACCAATGTTATCTTCCCTTTTTATGAGTTCCATGCTCTTTTTGCGATCATTAACTGGGGTTTTATCGAGAGATAAACAACTTATACCAAAGATTTACTTATTTACTTAATCCCATTACTTTTGAAGCCACAAGCGGATGTATGTCCTTATATCCTTATTAGATGATCCTTCCATAATTCTTAGGTTTCAACATCCTTTTTTGTGGAGGTTTTAATCTTAAAGCTAAGAGTCGATGTTCGTTATTGGTGGTCTTAACTTCTTAGCTAGTTTAGGTGTAACGAGAGAATGTATTGCTCTAAAATCCAAAAGAGCAAAAACATTTCGAATTCTTAACTTGTACGTTTCCTACGTATTTGACAAAGGGGTTTGTCACACCTATTCGCATATCTATAAAACTTTAAACTCTTGTATTGTTGGAAATAAAGGAATAACAAAGAGGGGTCAAGGCTTACTGGTTCCCAAGTACAACTATAGCCTCTATTGCAATCCAAGACAGCCAAGTCTCCATCTTTTTCATTTAGTTCTTCACTTATACATTGTTCCTCCATGTTGTAGATTTGAATTCTTGAAGCAGTGGATCCTGATCTGCTTTCACTTCTACTTCCATTTCTTTTTCCCATCCCTATAGGTACAACTCCTCCAGAAGGCCTTGTCAGAATATTCTTCCCTTATGGACAGTCATTGGCGAAATGCCCATCTTGCTTGCAGACATAGCAAGTATAGTTTGCTTTCTTTGACCATTTTGATATCTTATGGTCTGCATCTCCACAGAAAAAGCACTTTCCGAACAACTATGGGCACTTCTTGGGGTAGTGTGCTCCATTGCACTTCCAACACTTGACATTTTTTTGATACGATCCTCCCATTATTATCATTGTTCCTATAGTTTTTGGAGAACTTGAATCTCTTTTGTGGGTGTGTGGAACTGGCTCCGTCATACAACTTTTTCTCAAAAATCGGGGCTTTCTCTTCTTCTATTCTTTCTATCATTTTCCTTGCTCCTTCTACAATTCGAGCTCTTTCCACTAATTCTCGATAACTTCTGATGTCAAATTCCTCCATCCTCATTCTCAGGTCTTCGTCCAATCCTCTTATGAAGACTTATCTTTTTAATTCCTCGTCGTACTTATAGGAATTGGGGACATATTGCAGCAATCTCCTGAACTCAATCTCGCATTGCTCTATAGTTCTTCCTCTCTAAGCAATTTGCAAGAAGTCTATACTATACCTTACTCGTAGACTTCCCGGGAAATAATTTTCTAAGAACTCATGTCTGAGTACGTCCAAGTGATTGGGGTCATTAGCTCTCTTTTCTTTGATTCCCACCATATTCTAGCATTCAGACGAAGCATGAATGTCCCATACTTGATTTGTAGGTAATGCAGAACCTCATATGCATCAAAAGACATTTCGATTTAAGCAAGCCAATATTCGACCTCATCTAGCTTATCGTAAGCTCCATCAAAATAATGGTTACTTCGGATAAAATCAGGCAACGTACTCTTGTATGGCCTTAGCAATGGGGGTAGAGGTAAAAGTGCACTTTGAGAGTGCATGCTCCTTTATACAGATACTTTAGTTGGCATTTGCTATTGCGGCAGCGTTGGTACAGGTGCCGATGCTGGTGTGGTTTCAGGTACAGGTGCAGGCGTAGGCATGTTCTGCCTAATTGCATCTAGCATGTGGGTCAGATGTCCTAGTGTGGCATGTAAGTTCATCTGAGGTGCAGCGGCTCCTTGAGCGGCAAGTTAATCGGCTTCAACATCTGGTTGGTTGGAGGCACTTTGCTCCTCTCTACGTCTTCCTCTACTTCGGCTGTTTTAAACTTTCTTAAGTTAGGTTTTATCGTTTTGATAACTTAATTAAATTTTTACCCGAAATTTGCGGATATAACGGAAACTTACATGCATAAATAGTTTACTGAAATAAAATTCAAATCAAGGTAAATTTTGAGATTATACTTAAAACATAAATTCATTAGAAAATTGAAATAAATGGGTGCAGGACCCTTACATGGAAATTGAAATAAACAACAAGGTAAATCACAACAATCACAAAGAAAATAATAAAGCACCATTCCGAAAACTAGAAAGATAGACTAAGATCGTTGATCTAGTCTTTAATTATAAAATTTAAGTTGGACTACAAGGGATATGCTCGGCTTCCTCCTTCCTTCCTTCCTTCATTCTTCGGGCGCATCTCCAGGGTTATTGCTGGACAATCCTGGGTTTCTCTTTCTCATAAATTGCTCAAAATATTTCTTCCTCTTCCTGGTCACTTCCCTCGACCTTTCATGTACATTAATCAGTTATGCCTCAGTCAAATTTGGCACTATATCATGAATGGTTCTCCAGGTAACTGTCCCTTTTGCTTCCATGATATCATTCTCATTTGATGGAGCATTTTCCGTGTCCATGGTTGAGTCCACTTCTTGCCTCCTTCGAGCCTATTGTTCTTCTAAATAGCGGATGATTCTTTCTTCTTCACTGTTCCAGGGCTTATCGACTCCAACAGCAGTCTGGTTTCCTGCTTCTTGTTATGGTCCTCCTTCATGGTCTTCATCTGGATTTTCATCAGAATCTTCACTTGCTTCTTGCATCGACTCCTCTCTTATTACCATTCCATCCCTGCGTAAACTTAGGGCTTCATTCCTTCTTAGCTGGATTCTATTAAAGGCAGGTGGCTCAGTGGACACTTCGGTCGATGTTCGTAGAACTTCTTGGTAAACCCCATGCCAGTGGAAAACTTCGTTGAGATCGACTTTCATCCATTCGAGGTGGTCCATTAAGTTGTCATGTGCGTATACGTACATTAGTCCAATTTGTGTCCAAGTTCGGAAATCGGGTGAAGTTCAACCTCTATCTTCTCTAAGGACGAACGTTGCTTCCCTCAGCATCGGTTGATCTTCGGCGATGGCAGCGATTCGTTCCACAGCATATATCATTTCTAGCTTAGTCATTTTCTTTCCTATAGGGCAGTTGTGGATAGTATGTACTACTCCTTTCCACTCTGTTTTCATCATTCCTCTTTTCCAGATCAGAAACATTTCCCGGACGGTCTTAGGTTATTTGGCAAAAGCAAATTCTTTGCATAATACTCTAAGTCTTAGTTGGTAATTTTCTAGGTTTTTCAAAGGGTCCCTTTCGGAAGTTCTTAGCCTGCAGATGGGCTTCATCTATGGTAATCTATGCAAAAGAGAGAGAGAAGTTAGAAAGCTTATTTTACCCATTCTATCTCATCTAAATCTTTTTTATTTCTATTCTAGTTTATTTCTTCTTAAGTCCAATTCTATAATCATGATTCCTAAGTTCTTAACCATGCTCTGATACCAACTTAAATTGTCACGTTTCAAGGGGTACTCTAAACGTAACTATCCGCCACACTTAATATTAAAACTTATGTATGACACCCTTAGTCATTCCTAGAAGCTTTGACATTAACGGCCCGTTTACTTCAATAAAGGGAATAGACAAGGAATAGAATACTTATGCCTCTATAATATTATTACCAGTAATATACTGGGAATATTGATTCTTGTGTTTACTTTATCTAAAATTTATCACTAGAAATACTATTTACTCCAAGTTATTAATTACAGTATTAAATTGAAAATATAATAAAAATACCATTATCTCCCTCTTGATTATATTGAATGATTAGAAGTTGCATCATTTATTAGGGGCAAAATAGTTAATACGTATGTATTATATTTCCAATGCAGTGGGAATAGAGGGCATAAAAAGTTCCATCTATTAAGTGGAACTTTTTATGCCCTCTATAGAGGGAATAAAAAGTGCCTGAGAATTTTCATTCCCAATCAATTTTTATAAGTAACGAGATAATATGATTATTATAGGAATGAATATGCTATTCTTCCTCTATTACCTCCAAGTAAACGGGCCGTAAGTGTAAGTCGTGCTCTCACAAATTTAGAGGACCATACATGGAATTATGAAGCTTAAGAAGATATAATAATAAATTAAGAAAATAATTTACCTTTAATGGTTATTAGAGAAAAATGGTAAAAGCATACCAAATGCCACTTTTGGACATTTCATTTTAAAAATTATAAAAATGTCAACCCTTAACTTATTGGTTCAATTAAAAGTAAAAGGAAAAAAAGAATAACATTAATGTAATGGTGTTAAAAAATATATATGAGGATTAATGGAATTCTTCTTTCTCATGGAATTTGATTTCTTAAGTTTATGAAGAACGGCAAAAAAAAAAAGAAAGATTTATGAGGATAGATCAAGTAATTGAAATGTATTATAAAGCACAATCCTTCCATTTTCCTTTTTCATAAGTTTTTCTTCCATAAGAAATGTTGTAGAAGTAAATAATAAAATGAAATAAGAAATTGACCATTGTGGCATATATCTCTTTGAATAATTTAGATTGATTACTAAGAATCAAATGCTTTACTCAACAGTATTTCTTCCTTTTCAATACAAAGCTTAACAAATAATATAAATCACACAGTGCAAGACAAAAAAAAAACAATTTATTGTAGATCGAAAAGAAAACAAAATCAGATTTCCAAATATACTTTAATGATGGCCATTTGGTTGTAATGTTAAATCATAAAATAAGATTTAAAAAAAAAAACAAAGACAAAAACACATAAATCATAAACTAAGGTAAATAGGAATATCACACTAACCTAAATAATAAAAGGAAGTACTAACAACCGTTCATTTGATATGAATAGTAATTTATTTTCTCCTTGTCATAAGTAAAGCTATTATTACAATATTCATTTAAAAGGAATTATAATTTATAATGAACAATTTATAATGAATTTTCATTACATAAAATAATGAATAAGAATTTATGTCCCTACACCCATGAATTGTCATTCAACGGTTTATTTTCCAACTTTTCCATAAATACCCCCATCTTAATAATATTATATATACAATTATCATCTCTCTCTAATAAAAACAATTGACATTATAGATATTTTACATTTTACTCCAAATGAACATTACAATAGTTATTACAACTCTATTAAATTCACTTTGAATTGAAATTCAATTCTCCTCTTCTTCAATACAGTGAAGTGAAGAAGCCATAAATGTCAACTCGTTTTAAAGTTTTCTTTGTTATTATAAAGATGGCACAGTGGGTAAATTAAGGTTTATCACAATCTATTGAATCGCGCACGATTGTCGAAGAGCGATCTTCAAAAGCCTAATGATTCTAAGAATATTTAAGCTAATAGCATTAAAAAATCGAAACTCCATGCAAGAATTTAAAATTTTGGGAAAGGAGTAATGTCGACTCTAAAATTTTACTAAAAATATGATATGTGTCTATCCATTTGCCCTTAGGGCATACAATATAAGCAGATTTAAAGTTGCTAAAAATAGAAACCTACAAAACTACCAAAAATAGAAAATCCCTAAAATTTTAGGACAAAAAGTACATGAAAAGATAAAACTAATGCCATGGACAGTATTAAAAATAGATGTGCTTATGAAGAGTTATATTAAAATTAAAACCTACGAAAAATATATATAAAAAAATAGTCATTTTGAGGCCCTAAACGAAGGAATTTGGCCAAAATCCAACATAGCTTGCCGCTGACGGTTACTTCTTTGAGTTAGCTCATTTCCTTCAACAGAAGATATAAGGACCCATTATCACCCCAATAATAAAAACAGGTGATAACATCTCCCCAACCATATATAACCTATAGAATTATATGTAACGTTGTCTAGAAGAAGTGTTTGAAGAATTATTTGCCTAAACCCTCAATACTCAACTCCAAATTTGAAAACTAATGATTTTTCAAAACTTGTAATAAAAACACAACATCATATTCATCATATATCACAAGAGAAACAAGTTCAAGATATACATATAGCTTAGTTTAGATATTATAAACAAAGGCTTATTACAAGCCTTAGACCAAAGCCATAAAAAGCAGTTCAACCTATAACATCAAATATAAACATCAAAAGATTCTATAACTAGTCTATTACAAAATAGGAATTTTATTATGATCCATGGTCATATCTAGTCCTCTAGGTCATCTAGGAAATCCTCAAAGTCGGTACCATAACCCATATTCGCATAAAACTCATCTTGATAATCACTTGAAAATAGTCAAAATATGAGCCAAAAGCCTAGTACACAAGTAACGAATATAAATGCGAAGTGATCCACACATACTTAAACTAAATGCAAATGCAATAGTCATTAGATTATTAGTTAGTCTTTAATTAGCCAAACCATACTAGAGTATTTAAACGCCGAACAATAGGGATTTTTGGGGAACCTGAGTAACGATCACGACGCTCAAAGAGTTGATATAAGTAGCTCGGATACTCATATCTCCTAGATAATTTTATCCAAAACAAAAAAGTAATCTCATTTAGGGTTCTCAGCCATTTCTCGACTTTACTTAACTCAATCCATAATATCACCTAATTTAAGTATTCCCATAAACATTGAATTAATTCATATTATATCCTTTCAAGAGTAAGCAAGTGTTACACCGATACCGAATACCCTATCAATTACCCACTGAACCACTTATGAAAGTCATTTCAAAATAACAAGGGTGGTTTAAGCGCTTAAAACTATAATGCCCCCAATTTGAGTAGGGTACCACTCTTCGAACTAGATTCAACAGTATAAAAGACACTCATATAAGAAATTATTAAATTTCTTTAATTTTAAGTAATTTTAAAGGATGTCTATCTAAACAAAGAATCAAGCAAGTTACTACATACCTGAAATAGCTCGGGAACTAATAAGGTTAATCGAACAAGGATCTATCATTATACAAAGAAAATATTGAATTTCTCACTTAGTTCAAGCACAAATCAACTAATTTCAAACATAACCAATCAAAGAAATTCAAATAAATTATTACAAATTCATAACATAGCATTTAAACATCATATATTACCATACAATACTCAACAAATATTCAATTGATCATATATCAAGCTTTGGAAAATATTGGAGGAAGTTTTTGAAAATGGAAACTGCAAGGGACACGCTAGCTTACAATGCTGACGGCGTTGGTTCAGTGTACTCTACACTAAAAACTCAACGCTTGCCATCACTGGCAGCGTGCAACAAACGCTGGCTGCGTTGTGGTCTACACCGATGGCTTTAAGCCGGTGTAGACTGCAACTCTAATTTTCCAAAATTTCTGAGAGTTCCACAAAAATGGTCCACGCTCATTGATACCCCCAACACTGGCAATGTTGCCGTGTATGCCGGAAGTGTTCACCCCTACACTAGTAGCCTTGGGACGGCGTACACTACAACATAGATTTTTCGAAAAATTGCAGACCTCCCTATTTCGAAACACAAAATTTTTACCACATTTCTCATCTCCAAACTTCCTCCAAACGCATTTCCAACACCATACTTCAACCCATATGTATCCTAACTCCTTTTAATACACACAATCTTCACTTTAAACTCATTAAACATCTATATCTACCATTTCTAAAAAAATTCCTTATTCAACCCTTCACATTGCAAAATTAACTACTCAACCCTTTGTCATTCTAATACAACCATTCCAACACTTCCAAATTCATAGAAATCATATACTACAAACTCCTCTAGCAACATAACACTACTCAAACTACCATCAAAGTATAAAAATCATCCCATCACCATTTATCATATAAACCCTATTCTAATAAAAGCATAACTTAAGTACACATAAAGCAAGAGGAGCACACTTACCATAAGAACTTTGTGCATTGGTTTAGGAGTCTAATTGCAAGCCTTTGAGGGTTTGATTTATAGAAAATGAAGGGTTTAATTATATATGGCCATGGGAGAGCTTTTGGGAGAGGAAAAATGGGGTTTTGAAGCTTTTTGAAGTGTATTTTGTTGGTCTGAAAAATTTGGACGAATTTTGCACTTTTAGAAGTTGATATTTATCCATTTGTTGACTTTAGTGGCTGCCAAATTAAGGCCTTTAATTGGCTTGGCTTTGGCTAATTAATGAGCTTGCTTATTTGCTAATTAAAGGTAGTCTTGGGCTTTATTTTGTAACAAAAATTTTCTACTAAATATAAGATTAAATACATGCATAATTCAGCTTGTTCTAATCATATTTCATACATTCTAATACACTTAAAATTTATGAACCCAATATTTAAACCTTCTAAGGTATTTAATTATTTTTAACACAATAACACATCTCATATTTCATGCATCAACATGAATCACATTTATCACATGTCAAAATCATATATAATTTCAATAACACATTTATAAAATATGAATTGAGAAATTCATAGCTATTTCATTCTCCCATCCTTCAATTGAAAGTTAGCTTACCCCAATTGCTGCTCGAATATCTCTGGACACTTATGTCTCATCTCATTCTTGGGCTCCCATGTTGCCTCTCTCTCTATTTGTCCAGTCCATAGGACTTTCACAAATGGAATTATTTTCTTCCTTAACGCTTTGTCAATTCTATCCAAGATCTTGGTTGGCTTTTCAATTGTGTCAAGTTTGGTTGGACCTCCGGTTGATGAGAAGAAATGATGGCATCGAGATCTGATATACATTTTTAGAGCTGAGGCACATGGAAAACGTCATGCACTTCTGACAAATTTGGGGGTAAAGCTAATCAATAAGCTAATGGTCCAACTTTCTTCAAAATCTCATAAAGACCAATATATCTCGAATTTAATTTTCCCTTAACCCCAAATCTAATAACACTTTTTGTTGGAGAAATCCTGAGGAACACATGATCACCCACATCAAACTCTAATAGTCTTCTCCTCGTGTCATCGTAACTCTTGTATCGATCTTGAGCTATTTTCATCCTTTGTTTTACTACTCGTATCTTGTCCACTGTTTGTTGAACCAATTCTAGACACAAAATAACTCTCTCACAAACTTCATCCCAGTATAATGGAGATCTACATTTCCTAGCTTACAAAGCTTCATAAGGTGCCATCTGAATAGTCGTTTGGAAACTGTTATTGTAGGCAAAGTCAATAAGTGGTAGATAGGTGTCCCATCTATTGCCAAAATCTAAAACACATGCCCTAAGCATGTCTTCCAATATCTTAATAGTCTTCTCTGATTGCCCATCAGTTTGTGGATGAAACGCAGTGCTAAACTGAAGCTGGGTGCACAAAGCTATGTGTAGACTTTTCCAAAACCTGCTGACAAAACGAGTATCTCGATCGAAAGTAATCGTCTTCGGAACACCATGAGGTCTTACTATCTCCTTAGTGTAGATATGTGCCATCTTTTCCAAAGAATCTCCAACTCTTAAGGGTATAAAATGGGTTGACTTTGTTAATATATCAATGATTACCCAAATAAATTCATACTTAGCAATAGTTCTTGGTAGTGTCGATACAAAATCCATAGTGATATCTTCCCATTTCCACTTGGGAATAGATAGAGGCTAAAGTTCTCTTCCTGGTCTTTGATGCTCAATCTTTATTTTTTGACAAATCAAACACTTATATACATAATGAGCAACATCTTTCTTCAATCATTCCTACCAATAATATTTCTTCAAATTCTTGTACATCTTGGTTCTTCTGAGGTGAATAGAATATGTGGAGGAATGAGCTTCTTTCATGATCTCTTCTCTCAAACCTAATGGGACAAAAATCTGATTTCATGTCTAACAACACCTTCCATATCAACTTTCAACTCTTTTCTTTTTCCATCATTGATAGCAAACTTCATTCTTTTGGTTTCATCATCGTCTTTTTGAACTTATTTAATCTTCTCCAAGATTGTTGGTTGCAAAAATAATTGAGTTAACATCACATCAACTTTTTCCATTGTAATTTCAAGTTCTAACTTTCTAAATTCCATGTGAATTTCCTTTTGACTTGTGAGTAGAGTTGCAATATTTACTTGATTCATCCTATTAAAAGCATCTGCTACCATATTCGCTTTACCACAGTGGTATAGAATTTCCACATCATAATCCTTGATTAATTCAAGCTACCTTCGATGTCTCATATTGAGCTTTCTTTGTGTAAATATGTATTTCAAACTCTTGTGACTAGTGTATATCTTATACTTATCCCCAAAAAGATAATGTCTCCAAAGTTTCAAAGCAAGTATCACCGCTGCCAACTCTAAATCGTGCACTGGATAATTTTTCTCATGGGGCTTTAGCTGTCTTGAAGCTTAGGCTATGACTTTTCCATCCTGCATAAGAACACAACCAAGTCCCTGAATAGAAACATCACTGAACACCAAAAATTCCTTTTCACTAACGGGCAATGCCAAAATAGGAGCAGATACCAATCTTTCCTTTAATTCTTCAAAACTCCTTTCACACTTATCATCCCATACAAACTTAACATTCTTTTGTGTCAATCTTGTTAATGGAGATGCAATTTTCGAAAATCCTTCCTTGAGTCTTCGGTAATATCCAGCTAATCCAAGAAAACTTCTGATTTCACTCACATTTGTGGGTCTTGACCATTCCAAAACAGCTTCAATTTTCATTGGATCAATTGATACACCCTCTTTTGATATAATAGGCCCTAGAAAGGATATTTCTTCAAGAAAACATTGGCATTTATTGAATTTAGCGTAACGTATCTTCTCCCTAAGCCTTTATAATACAAGCTTCAAATGCTCTTCATGCTTCTCTCTACTTCGGGATAAATCAAAATATCATCGATAAATACTATAACAAATGAATCCAAATAATCTTTGAAGATCCTGTTCATCAAATCCATAAACATGGCTGGAGCATTTGTTAACCCGAAGGGCATCACCAAAAACTCAAAGTGCCCATATCTAGTCCGGAAAGCCGTCTTCTAAATATCTTGAGATTTGATCTTGAGTTGATAATACCCAGATCTCAAGTCAATCTTGGAAAACACCATGGCTTTTCTCGATTGATCGAAGAAGTCATCAATCCAAGGCAATGGATACTTATTTTTAGTAGTAACCTAATTTAATTCCCTGTAATTGATATACATTTGCAAACTCCCATCTTTCTTCTTTACAAACAACACAAGAGCACCTCAAGGTGATATACTCGACCTAATGAAACTCATTTCTTGCAACTCTTGTAACTACTGTTTCAATTCCTTCAATTCTGCAGGTGCCATCCTGTATGGAGCTTTAGAGATAGGTACAGTTCCAGGTAACACTTCAATTCTAAATTCTATCTCTCTATTGGGTGGCAATCCAGGTAACTTCTCAGGAAATACATCAACAAACCCATTCACAATAGGCATCACTTTAATATCTATCTCCTCAATACTCATAACTGCTAAAACAGATTTTTCCCACAACTCCACTGATTTCATGCTTCTAAGCCTTAACCTTTTCAACATATATGTAAATCTCCCTTCACTCAAATTAAAACTCAACTCTACCTTACTACAATCAATTGTGACTTTATAATATGTCACGCCCTAAAGGGTACCCCAAACACAACAGTCCATCACACTTGATATTTAAACTCAAGTATGACAATCTTAGTCATTCCATGAGTTTAGATACCGGGTGTAAGGCTCACGTTCATCATATAGGGGACTGTAGTTTGAATCGAAATAGCTTAAGAAGACATTCACAGCGATAAAAATATAAATCATAAAAGTTATAACTAGATTAATCTATTATAAGATCTAAGGGGCATATTGTCATGGCCCAGAGGGTACCTTAAACATGGTAGTCTGCCGCACATAATATTAAAGCTAATGAATGACAACCTTAGTCACGCAGGAGCTTTGATATCATATGCAAGGCATGCTTCCAAGATAGTAGGAGACTCACAAGGGTATTATGTTTAAGCAGATAATAAAAGCATACAAGAGCTTATATAGATAAACATGTAATATTCATTGGAATAATAGTCTCGTACAACTTTTTAGGGGCATTCCCCCGTTCTAATAGTCTTGTTCAACTAAGCTATCATCAAAATATACATAAATATACTATAAGTCTACTATAGAGATTTTTCTTAGAAGTCTACATTCTAAACTAAATACATATAAACTTTTCCCAAAAACTCCTAGTAGCTTTGGCTCATACCTGACAAACGGGGCCTCTTGGTGCCAACCACAAGTAATCATACTGTAACAAAAAGCTATAGGGGTATAAGCAAAACTAGCTTAGTGAGATAACTCCCATATATAAAACATTTCCATAAATCACACAAGTATTTATATAATCATATGATAATGCATCAAACACATGAGCAAATAAAATACACACGATTAACTGGAAACCATGTGTAGCATGGATTTTACGCCCTCCATATCGAGGGTTAGGAGGTTACTGGCCCATACGACCATTAATACTTGCTGACTTACCGGCTCGTACTTGCCCTGTAGACTTTCTGGCTCCTGCTTGCCCATGTAGACTTTCCGGCTCCTACTAGCCACCACTACAGCTCCTTATTTCCCCACACGAGGAATAGTAGTGAAAAATAAATAAATGTGACTCATAAGTATGATATGCATGAATCGTTTTCAATATAGGGATATTCCATTATCGTCAAGTTCAAGTTAAAGGTGATCAAATCAATATGCATCATATCATTGCAAGAAATCATACATTATTCATCAATTTTTCTTTCGATATTCTTAACTTTTATTCAATCAATCATAAATCCAATTTAAACAACATTTGTTCATTTATCTTTTACTTATTTTCTAGTGCTACTACTTACAAGCATAAATAAAGAAATGTAACTAGTAAGGGATTAACTCACTCCATGACGATCGCTCATAGTCAAAGTAATCTTCCGAGAATGCAATTTTGGTTCCTTCTTCACCTAAAAAGAATGAAATACCCAAAATGAGTCTTCCATAGAATTTCTATTTTGAAGATCCTAAATCTATCTTGAATTCGCGATAAAATCGGGCAGAAAGAATTTCCAACTTAAAATGGCCATAATTTGCTCATTTTAACTCGGAATTTTGCATATTATATACCGTTTTCTACCTACTCAAAAAGATCTATCTATTTCTAAAACTATTTTCATCAAAATAAGTTGTTTGAACTCCGAAATAGTGATAATCAGATTTACCACGAATTTTCACAAAACTTGTATTCCTTCTTTTTACAAAAGCTCATATCAAAGAGATAAATTTCATAATAGTTTGTAAAACCTTTGAAATATATTTATATATTTATTGACTCATATCAAATGTATGAATTTGATGAAGTTGTCTCAATCTTGAATTTTTGGTAAAAGTAAAGTCATCTAAAGATTTTGAAAAATGAAACTTTTGAAAATTTCCTTTTATCTTGCTAGAAAATATCTCAAGTTACTTTAAATGAGTATTTTTCTTTTCTTTAATTTCATTTCCTTAGTCTTTTTAAATTTCTAAAGAATGATTTTTATTTTCTAAGCTTAGTTAATACTTTTTGAAAGTAGTAATAATTATATATCTATAGAAATAATTTTCTTATTTCTTAAGATCATTCTACTTTTATAAAAGGAAATTTCTTGGTATTTGTCAAACTAGTATTTGATGAAAAGTAAAGTTTAGTAAAACTTTTGTTTAATCAAGAATTTCCTTCCATCTCATGACTTTGTAAAGTGTGTGTGTATTGTTTAAAAAAAAATCCCCATGTTCTTAAAATTTATAATGAATTCCTCTAGATTTCTAAAAAAAGTTTGTTAAGGTAAATTCCTAAGTTTTCACGAAAAATTACTTCCTTCATAATAACTTTTATTTTTAGAGAAGAACTTCTATTTTAAGAAAACTTTTTTCTTTTTTATCTTGTTGAGACAAAAATCAATATGTTCATGCATGATCATGAATATGAAACATAAAATTATGAAAACATAGGAAAGACACAATAATTAAAGAAATAAGCTAGTAAAGAAATATATCAAGTATTGGAACCTTAGCTTCATCAAGGTATTTCAAGACTAAGACTAGACTAGTCTCAAAAGAAAAAGAAAATTGTTTTCACTTAATGAGGACAAGTCTAAGACTAAAAAGACTAGTCTTAAGATGACATTGAAAGTAAATAAATTGCAAGGTAAAAAATAAATTGCAAGGAAAGTAAATAAATTGCATAACAAATGAGCTTATATTCTCTAAAAGATATATATAGCTACATAGATATATTTAGTTAAATATTATATATTATATATATATATGAAAGCAACATAAAGGAAATAGATTTATGAACAAAAACAAAGTATGAACATGTTGTTGCTTTCTTAACATTCATGGTTTAGAAAACACACACTAAGCTCATACTAAGTAAATGAGCAATTAGAAAGATAAAACTATTACCTATAGAAGAAGTAGAAACTAAAGAAAACTTGAGAGAGTTTATGGAGAGTTTTTAGATAGTAATTTTAGTGTATGGAAGGTGTGGAGGAAATGGAAGGAAGAGGGGGTATTTATAAGAAACTATGGGAGGAAATTTGTGTTAATTAAATAAGTGAAAATTGAAACAAATTGAGGAGAAGAGAGGGAGTGGCCAACGCAATTCATGAAGGAAAGAGAGAGAAATTTATTTTTTTGTATTTTTGTTAATGAAAAAGTAAGATATGAAATATGTGAAGTTGTATTGAAAATGCAAATTGTAAGAAAATAGAGTTATGGTTGTAAGAGTAGGTTGTAAGTAAACGTAGAGATAGATAAATAGTGTAGAATAGTAATAAATAGTGTAATGTAAAGTAGATATGACAATTTAAGTACCGTAGTAAAAAAATACGCATATAATTGTGATATCTGATATTTTTAGTCACCGAAAAATTATGAAACTGATAATTTTGGAAATCTTATATTTTTACAAGTGTAACGGTATATCCGGAATATTTTTACCATTCTGAGCCCTAGGATACGCTTTTTGAAAACTGTGTCCTATCGTGCTCAAAACGAATCTCAGTTTAACTAACCTGATACTTTTAAGCTTTCTTAGATTATTACGAACTATTCTACATACTAATCTCTTACTACTTTCTTAGGGTTGCTTAAACGGGAATGTTGGATTTGAATGGTCACATTTGACTAGGGTTTTGTTAACTTTAGGATTTCCGATTGACCTTCTAATTAGAGTTTAAGCTTAATTGATCACAAAACTTTGGGGGTTTACACATACCCCCGTCAAAATATCAAGAGTCCTTAGGTTCTCAAAAGTCTCTTACAACAACATATATATATATATATATGATTGAGGAGATTCAACTAGAAGTCTATGCCTAACATCTAGGTTTGGACTTCTTCAAAAAGCTTCTTAAATTCCAAAGATATACTGCGGAAAGTAGCCTCTCGGAGATAGCCATAAATAATCATACTGCAACAAGAAACTACAGGGGTATAAGCTTATGAGCTTAGTGAGTTTCACTTCCAAATTAAATACTTCATCATACAAATAGGGCAAATAAGTTATATTATCAATCATATAAAATGCACAAGCACGTGAGCATACAATATATAAGACTTTCCGAGAGTCCTATATTGAATGGATTTACGCCCTCCATTCGGGGTTAGGTGTTTCAAGCTCATACGATCATAGATTTCAAATTTTCTCATATTATAGTGGTTGATTCAAGTACCCACCCACTGACAAATTTTGTAGTTGATACAAGTGCCTACACCACTTCCATTTTAATTCAGGCCATTCATGCCAACATTCGAGTTTACAGGCCCTTCGTTGCCTAGCTATTATGCCTTCTTCCCACAAAGGTATAATAACCAATGCTGTAAGCCCTAGATTTCTCGATAATATTAGAACCCTAAGAACCGGAAGTTGAAACGAAACCCTAAAATTAACCTAGTTCTATGATTAGTCTAGTGAATCTAGATCCGGCATCCCGTGTTCTTAAACCCTAGAAAACGAAATTGAAATAATTGTGGAATATGGTTCGTAATAATATAGGGAAGCCTAAAAATATCATATTCGAATTTTTCTAGTGTCTTCGGATCCGATCGGGATCAGTTTTCAAAAACCGTGCCCCGGAGCACCGGATAGCAAAAATATTCCGACAACACCAATAGATTCGTAAAAATATAAGGTTTTCAAAAATATCAGTTTTAGAATTTTTCGGTATCTAAAAATAACAGATATAGGCCTTTTACGCGTATTTTCTTTACTACCGGTATTTTAATTGTCTAGTCTACTATTCATAGTACTTTTCTACTATTCATTACTATTCACCTATCTCTACTTTTTCTTACACTCTATTCTTACACATCTACACCACCTACCTATACCTTACAATTTACCTTCCCCATACAACTTTAATCACATCATACCTTACACATTACTTCTTTTATTACAAAACAAACAAAAAAATTAATTTCTCCCCTACAAGTACAAAACCGGCGCCCCTTGCCCCTCTTCCATCAATTTTATTTTCAATTTCAATTAATTTAATCACAAATTTCCACTCCAAAAATCTATAAATACCCCCTTCCTCTTCCATTCTTTCACACAACAAAAATTCATACTAAAACTCTCCAAAATCACTCCACAAAATTCCTCTCCCAACATCTCTCTCAAGTTCTCTCTTTTCTTAGAAAATCCATTCCCACATAATACTACAACCATTCTTTTCTTCTTCAACACATAAACTTTAGGTAAAACTTCTCATATTCTCTCATGTTCATATAACTTAACATGAGTTTAGTGTATGTTTCTTAGACTCATTGAGTTAAAGAAGCAACAATTTATTCATGTTTTGTTTTTGTTCATGTTTTATTTTCTTTATGTTACTATTATGTTATATTGTTATTATTGTTTCTAACCTAACTTATATAAGTATTATGTATATATATTTATTTAGAGCATATAAGCTCACTTGTTATTTATTTATTTTCAAGTCTTGCAATTTATTTATTTACTTGTTTTATGCAATATTAAGACTAGTCTTTCTAGTCTTAGACTTGTCCATATCAAGTCAAAACATTTTATTTCTTTGCTTTTTTTTTCTTTGAGGACTAGTCCATTCTTAGTCCCGGGATACCTTGATGAAGCTAAGGTTCCCAATACTTGACTTTACTTTTATGCTCTTACTTCATTATGTTGTTTTTATATTTCTCATAGTCAAAAACTCTCATTCATACATGAATATGTTGTTATTGTCTCAATATAATAGAAATGAGTTTTCTTAAAATAAGAATAAGAACTCTTTTTAAATAAAATTTTGTCACATAAGAAGTTATTTTCCTTAAAGTTTGAAATTTATCTTAAACAAATATCCTTCTAAAGATAGTAACAATATATGGTTTTTACCAAGAAATACATAAAGTAAAGTTAATATAAATTCTTTTCAAAATAAGAAAGTTTCTTTAGACTTAAACAAAGGATTTCTTAGATTCAATTGTCAAAGTTTTCCACCAACACTAAAGTCTAAGATAAGTTTTTCAAAAATAACTTATAAGATGATTTCTTTTAAAAGTGGAACTAACCATAAAGTATTTAGAAAGACTTGTTTTCCAAAACACTAGAAATAAATTTATGAAAATCTTGAAAGATTAAAATACTTTTTGAAGGAATGGAGTTAAAAGGAGGAAATACTCATTTATGATAACTTAGGAAATTTTTCAAAATAAAATTCTTTTCAAGCCTTAAGCTTATCTCACTTTCAAGACATTTGTTTTCAAAACCATTGTTGAGACAACACCAAATTCATGCATATAGTATGAGATTATACATATATATATTCAAGGGATTTTTCAACCATACAATATATCTATATTTTTGTACAAAAGCCCTTGAGTGAAGTAAAGTTTGAAAACTCTAGTTTTGAAGTTTGGAAAATTCGTATCAAATCTGTACGCTGCTATTCCGAGACCTAAATAACTTCTTTTGATGAAAATAACCTTAGAAATAGATAGATCTTTTCGAGTAGGTAGAAATCGGTATATAATATGCGAAATTCCGAGTTAAAATGAGCAAGTTATGGCCATTTTAAGTTGGAATTTCCATTCCATACGATTTTACGAATTCTTTAAGATAGAAGTATAGAACTTGAATAGATCTTGGATGAAATACTCATGTTGGGTATTTCTTTTGTTTAGGTGTCGAGGATCACGATCTTGTCTTCCCCGAGGATTACTTCGACTCCTAGACGCTATGGACGAGTGAGTTTCCTTTACGCTTATGTATTCGCGCATGTGCTTGTAGAATAGAGCACTAGATGTAGGAAAAGATAAAATTGATATGCATGTGGGATATTATGGGAATTATGTATGTGATTCGTTGTGTGCGATCAATGAACGATAAGTATATCGGAACCCGATTTGTGATTGATATAAATGTTTCCATGTATGTATTGTTATGTGTGCAAATATTGTTTGATCGCTTTAAATGATTTAATGCCATATTGAAATCCCCATATAATAAATTGCTCATGCATATCACTTAGAATATCATTTCGAAGTTTTGCTACTACTCCTCAGCGTGGGACCGGAAAGGTAAGCTGCCTAGCTACATCTTGAGGGTTAGGACGTACGGGGAATACGGCCTCAAGGTGTAGCCGAGCCGGATCGATCGCTTTGGGCATGGAAGGCCCGGGACTAGTAGTACGGTTCGTTGGAACCCCAAGACGCGCGCAAACTTTGAGGAGGTTGTTCGGGACCCAGTTCAAAGCATTCCCTAACCACCGATGGAGGGGTAAATCCATCAAACATACGAAACCGGATAGTCGTATGTAATGTTTGATCATATGGTTGTTGCATTCATATGCTTGATTAATAAACTTGTTTGATTGTTGTTATGAGTACTATTGCGTAAGGAATATCTCACTAAGCTAGTCATGCTTATACTCCTATAGACTTTTGATATTGCAGGATTATCTTTTGCACCCGAGACCACCTTGATTTCCCGGGTAGAATCCTTATTTTGAGAAGCTTTTGGAGGAATCTATTTTGAAGTTATAGAGTAGATTTCTTCTAAAATCTTCTAGCTTTAGTTATGTTATATTTAGAACCATGTTATTATGAATTATCGGGGGAATGCCCCTTAGAAGCTGTAAGACTTTTATTTCAATGAAATATATATTAAGTGTTATTTTGCATGTTCCGCTGCCAATGTCTTAAAATGCATTACTCCACCGGTCTCCCTTTGTTGTGAATGTACGCCTTGTACCGATATGGAAGCTTTCGAGTGACTGAGGTAGTCATTCTTAAGTTTTAATATTGCGTACGGCGGGCTGTCACGTTTAGGGTACCTGGGGCGTGACAGTTTAAGTTGGTATCAGAGCATCAAGATTAGGGAAAGAAAGTAAGTTAGAAATAGAAGTCTTAAGATAGGATAAGTTTAAGATTAAGCCATAAGAGTTTTAGGAAGAATCCTAGAATTATAGGAAGTGGGGATTTATGGGAAACACATGTTCTATGACCATACCTAAGATATGTAAGTGGCCCTAGGACTAATTTATACCCTTAAGAAGAATAGAGGATTTCCAAACCGTTTTAAGCCTTAAGGAACACAACCCTCGTAAGTTACAAGAAAAGAGTTAACTTGCTTTTGAAAAACTAAAAGAAAATTGTTTACGTAAAAGACTATACAACCAACCTTAGGTAACGTTGGAGAAAGTCTCGTAAACGTCATCAAAGGATCGAAGGTGAGAAGAAGGCGAAACCATCCCTGGACTTCCCAAATTTCAACGAAGGATCAAGAAGAGAAGTAAGGAGCCACGACAAGAGAAAATGTGTCAAGACGCAACGCCTTAGTATTAAATCGCAACTAATCAAAAGATGTAGTTAAGTTTTTAACAAATAAAAGTAACCTAATGATTTTTTGATAATGAGATTCCTTTGTTTTAGTTTTATTATATTATTTCTCTTTTTGTGATTAACATGCATGATTTTGATTTCTTACTTTGTAATTTCTTTGAATTGTATTTGAATTTCATAATTTCTTATTAAACTCCTATCAATCCCTATTTTGTCAATTTATTTCCTTAAGTTTTGTACCTTGATTTAAATTTCTAGTCTTTATATTTGAGATTTCCGTGATTTCGTAAACGTTAGTATGGAGCGTAACTAGAAACTAAAATCTAAACGATTAAACAGCCGTCCAAGAAGACGTAGGAATAGAGAACAAAGAGATTCCAACAACGTACCAGCTGAACGAGGAGTACCCCCGCGTAACCAACCGGAAATAACCCTGCTCCTGCCCCGAACCAGCAAAATGACTTTGCAGCTGCCATTGGACAGATGAACCAGTTATTAGCTATTTTGATTCAGCAACAAAATCAAAATAACCCAGCTCCTGCTCCACCTCAGAATGCTCCTGAAGCTACGGTAGAAGCACCCGGCGAACAGTCACATGCTGCACCATTTCCACCACCGCCACCGCCGAGATCACATCAAAACTTGCTCGCCAATTTCATCAAAAGTAATACCTACTTTGATGGAACCTTCGGAAAACCAGCTGAGGCCGAAGATTGGTTGGCCCAGATTGAGAGATCGTTTGATGGTTATGAAGTACCCCACCACTTAAGAGTCAGTTTTGGGACATTCATGTTGAAGTTCAATGCTCGCATATGGTGGGAGTCGAAGAAGCGAGAATTGCCTGCTCCAGTTACGTGGGATATGTTTCGAGAAGAGTTCTTGGAGAACTACTTTCCAGGGAGTCTCAGAGTTCGGTACAGTGCTGAGTTCTTTAATATTACTCAGAAAGGGAGAACCATCGAGCAGTACGAAACCGAATTCAGTCGCTTGTTGCAGTATGCTCCTGACTCCTATAAGCACAGCGAGGAGTTAAAGAGACAAGTTTTCTTGAATGGGTTAGATGAAGACCTAAAGATTCGTTGGTGGAATTTGATGTTAAAAGTTTTAAGGGGCTAGTGGAAAAGGCTCGAATTATAGAAGAGCCAAAAAGATGAAAACAAAAGCTCCGGAGAAGAAAGTGTTTGTGTTCGGAAGGAAGCCATATGAAGGACCAAGTTCTGGGTTCAAAAATAAGAGGTTTAAGACCTTTGGAAGTTTCAAAGGAAGTGGAAGCAATCAGAGGGAGGTGACCAAGGTAGATGTCACATGCTGGAAATGCCGAGGGAAGCATTATCCAAAGTCCTGCCCACAATTGCAAAACAAGTGCTTCTTTTGTGGCAGCCCAGATCATAAAATCTGGAGTGTCCCAAGAAGAACACCAGTGTCTGCTATGTGTGCAAGCAGCCAGGGCACTTTGCAAATGAATGCCCAAAGAGGAAAAATGCTCTTGTGAGGTCATCCAACACCTCGGGAGGATCCGCCTTGTCAGAACCAACAATGGCAATGGAAATGGGAACCGCTCTGGCACCTCGATGCATGGAATGAGAGTCTACAACCTGGAGGGCCAGTGGATGTGCGAGGAAGCAGATGATGAGGAGGAAGGATGTGAGTTTGCTGCCTTGAGGAGACGAAGGCTATGATCATGGACTCGTTGCAGGTTAGCCTTAACCTTAAGCTTTCGTTTTGTTTATAGTATCTTTTTACGCTATAATCTGTCGCAATAGAATCCCTATACCTCTTTAGCCTAAAGCTTTAGAAAAGTTAGATAAGTAGTATGGTTAGTAACTAGTGCGTGTTAAACGCAGGAAGTATACGAGTAGCTAACGAGACCGCTTACGCCTTGTTTGATACCGGAGCCACCCATTCGTTTATCACCCCCAACCTTGCTAAGAAGAGTGGATTACCTATAGTCACCACCGCTACCAGCTTCAAGATAAAGACACCCACGGGTAGTGTCGTAACCACCCAAGAGATGTTGAAGGAATGCCCTTTAGAGATCCAAGGTCACCATACGACAAGTGATTTGATCGTGTTGGAGATGAATAAGTATGAAGTAATTCTTGGAATGAGTTGGTTGACCCATGTTAAAGCCACGGTAGATTGTCGAGGAAGAAGGTGAATTTTAAGGATGTAATGGGAAGGATATTGAGTTTAAAGGAGAATCCACGGTCGTAAGGAGGCAAGGATTAAGTTCGCTTGAGTTGGTGACGGATGAGGAGGAGATTGACCAACAAATCAATGCTATAGAAGAAGAAGGTGAGACCAAAGGTGGAGGATATACCCATAGTCAATGAGTTTCCTGATTTTTCCTAAGGAATTACCTGGATTGCCACCAAAGAGGGAGATCGATTTTGAGATTAGCTTGATGCCAAATACCGAGCCGATATCAAAAGCTCCATACCGCATGGCACCGGTAGAGTTGAAAGAACTCAAGAAGCAATTACAAGAGCTTCTGGATCAAGGATTTATACGCCCAAGTGTATCACCATGGGGAGCACCAGTTTTGTTCGTTAAGAAGAAGGATGGATCCATGAGGTTATGTGTCGATTACCGGGAGTTGAATAAGGTTACAATCAAGAATAAGTATCCATTACCCCGGATTGATGATCTCTTTGATCAGTTGCAAGGAGCAAGCGTGTTTTCACGCATCGACTTGAGATCTGGATACCATCAGTTAAGAGTAAGGCCGGAGGATGTACCAAAGACCGCTTTTCGAACTCGATATGGACATTATGAGTTCTTAGTAATGTCTTTTGGATTGACAAATGCACCTGCCGCTTTCATGGACTTGATGAATCGAATCTATAAGCCCTTGTTGGATAAGTGCGTTATAGTTTTCATCGACGACATTTTGGTCTACTCAACCACACGAGAGGAACATGAGGAACACCTCCGTATGGCGCTTCGGACGTTAAGAGAACATAAGTTGTATGCCAAATTGTCAAAGTGTGACTTTTGGTTGGATAAGATTCCTTTTTAGGACATGTTGTTTCAGGAAGTGGCATATCGGTTGATCCTGAAAAGATTAAAGCAGTGATGGAGTGGAAGCAACCAAAGACGGTAACGGAAGTAAGAAGCTTTCTTGGACTAGCTGGCTATTATCGAAAGTTTGTAAAGAATTTCTCGACTATAGCCAAGCCATTAACAACTTACTCAAAAGAATGAGAAGTTTCTGGACCGATAAAAGAGAAAGGAGTTTCAAGAGCTCAAGCAAAAGCTTGTATCCGCACCGATACTCGTTTTGCCAAACCCTGAGAAGCCTTACACGGTGCATAGCGATGCATCAAGAAATGGTCTTGGATGTGTGCTAATGCAAGAAGGAAAAGTGATTGCTTATGCTTCGCGACAGTTGAGACCACACGAGCAAAATTATCCGACGCATGACTTGGAGCTAGCTGCCGTTGTTTTCGCACTCAAGATATGGAGGCATCACTTGTATGGACAAAGATGCGAAATATATACGGATCACAAAAGCCTCAAGTATCTATTCACTCAGAAGGAGTTGAATATGAGACAACGGAGATGGTTAGAGCTTATAAAGGACTATGATCTTGGAATCAACTATTGTCCAGGAAAAGTTAATGCCGTCGCGGATGCCTTAAGTCGGAAGAATCATGAGGAAGTTGCCGCTTTTGACTGACCAAAAGGAGTTGGTAAGAGAATTCGAAAGGCTAGTATCGAATTCATTGGAAAGATGTGGAGGTGGAAATATCTAGCTTGGTATGGAACCAACCCTTGTGGAACGAATTAAAGAAGCTCAACGATATGATGAAGTCATACAAAGGATCAAACGGGAAGTACAAGCGGAGAAGTATACTGATTTCACCGTAGATGACGAGGATGTAGTGAGGATGAAGGGAAGGTTATGTGTGCCGATGATGAGGATATGAGAAAGGAAATCATGAGTGAAGCATAACTCAGGATACACAGTACATCCGGGAGGAACTAAGATGTATCAAGATCTTAAGAGCCACTTTTGGTGGAATGGAATCGGGATGTAGCTGATTATGTGATGAAGTGCCCAACTTGCAACAAGTAAAGGTGGAACATCAAAGGCCGGGAGGATTGCTAAAGCCTTTGCCATACCTGAGTGGAAGTGGGATCAAATCTCGATGGATTTCGTGTGTGGACTACCAAGGACATCGGCAGGTATGATGCCATATGGGTCGTGGTAGATCGCTTGACCAAATCGGCTCATTTCATACCAATCAATATGACGTACTCAATGGACAAGCTAGCCAAGCTGTACATAAGGGAAATAGTACGTTACATGGAGTACCTGCCGGATTGTGTCAGACCGAGATCCCAGATTCGTGTCTAAGTTTTGGACAAGTTTACAAAAGTGTATGGGGACAAAGTTGCACTTTAGCACAGCTTATCACCCCCAAACCGATGGACAATCGGAACGGACGATCCAAACCTTGGAAGACATGTTGCGTGCCTGTGTTATGGAATTTAAAGGAAGCTGGGATGCTCATTTGCCGCTCATAGAGTTTGCCTACAACAACAGCTATCACTCGACCATACAAATGCCGCCATATGAAGCTTTGTACGGACGACGCTGTAGATCGCCTCTGTTTTGGGATGATGTGAAAAGCTCGCTATTGGACCAGATTTGGTACAAGATGCAGCAGACAAAGTGAGGATAATCCGACAGCGAATGAAAGAGGCCCAAGATAGACAGAAAAGTGGGCAGATCTGAAAAGGCGAGTTCTCGAATTTCAAGTGGAGACCATGTGTACTTAAAGATAAATCCAATCAAGAGTATACATCGAGTACGCTCACAAGGAAAGTTGAGCCCACGGTACATTGGACCTTTTGAAGTGCTTGAACGAGTGGGAGATCTAGCCTATCGCCTAGCCTTGCCGCCAAACCTGTCAGGTGTGCACAACGTGTTTCATGTATCGGTCTTGCGCAAGCATGTAGCGGATCCAGAACGAGTAGTAGAGTTGGAGCCAGTGTTGCTAAAGGAGAACCTCACTTATGAGGAACACCCGGTACAGATTTTGGATAGAAAAGTCCAAAAGCTTCGGAACAAAGAGATCAAATATGTCAAAGTCCTCTGGAGGAATCACACCCATGAGGAGGCAACTTGGGAAGCCGAGGATGAGATCCGACGCAAATATCCGAATCTTTTCGAGGAATCAGGTACGATAGCCAAGTTTTGAGGACAAAACTTTCTTTAAGGAGGGTAGGTTGTAAGCCCCTAGATTTTTCGATAATATTAGCAAACCCTAAGAACCGGAAGTTGAAACGAAACCCTAAAATTAACCTAGTTATAGATTAGTCTAGTGAATCTAGATCCGGCAATCCCGTGTTCTTAAACCCTAGAAAACGAAATTGAAATAATTGTGGAAAACGGTTCGTAATAACATAGGGAAGCCTAAAAATATCAGATTCGAATTTTTCTAGTGTCCTTCGGATCCGATCGGGATCAGTTTTCGAAAACCGTGCCCCGGAGCACCGGATAGCAAAAATATTCCGACAACACCAATAGATTCGTAAAAATATAAGGTTTTCAAAAATATCAGTTTTAGAATTTTTCGGTATCTAAAAATAACAGATATAGGCCTTTTACGCGTATTTTCTTTACTACCGGTATTTTAATTGTCTAGTCTACTATTCATAGTACTTTTCTACTATTCATTACTATTCACCTATCTCTACTTTTTCTTACACTCTATTCTTACACTCTACCATACCTATACTTACAATTTACCTTCCCCATACAACTTTAATCACATCACACTTTACACATTACTTCTTTTTATTACAAAACAACAAAATTAATCAATTTTTCTCTCCCCATAGCCTTGCCGTCCACTCTCTCTCCTCTTCCTCTCAATTTGTTTTCTTTTCCAATTTATTTTATTACATCTAATTTCCACTCCAAAAATCTATAAATACCCCCTTCCTCTTCCATTCTTTCACACAACAAAAATTCATACTAAAACTCTCCAAAATCACTCCACAAAATTCCTCTCCCAACATCTCTCTCAAGTTCTCTCTTTTCTTTAAAATCCATTCCCACATAATACTACAACCCATTCTTTTCTTCTTCAACCAACACATAAACTTTAGGTAAAACTTCTCTTATTCTCATCATGTTCATATAACTTAACATGAGTTTAGTGTATGTTTCTTAGACTCATTGAGTTAAAGAAGCAACAATTTATTCATGTTTTGTTTTTGTTCATGTTCTTATTTTCTTTATGTTTATTATGTTGATATTATTATTTAACCTAACTATATATATTATTATATATGTATATATTTATTTAGAGCATATAAGCTCACTTGTTATTTATTTATTTTCAAGTCTTGCAATTTATTTATTTACTTGTTTTATGCAATATTAAGACTAGTCTTTCTAGTCTTAGACTTGTCCATATCAAGTCAAAACAATTTTATTTCTTGCTTTTCTTTTCTTTTAGGACTAGTCCATTCTTAGTCCCGGGATACCTTGATGAAGCTAAGGTTCCCAATACTTGACTTTACTTTTATGCTCTTATTTATTTTATGTTGTTTTTATATTTTTCATGGTTACATATTCTCATTCATGCATGAATATGTTGTTATTGTCTCAATCATAATAGAAATGAGTTTCTTAAAATAAGAATAAGAACTCTTTTTAAAATAAATTTTGTCACATAAGAAGTTATTTTCCTTAAAGGTTTGAAATTTATCTTAAAAAATATCTTCTAAAGTAGAAAGCAATATATGTTTTTACCAAGAAATACATAAAGTAAAGTTATATAAATCTCTTTTCAAAGAAATAAGAAAGTTTCTTTAGACTAAACAAAGGATTTCTTAATTCAATTGTCAAAGTTTTCCACCAACACTAAAGTCTAAGATAAGTTTTTCAAAATTTACTTATAAGATGATTTCTTTTAAAAGTGGAATAACCATAAAGTATTTAGAAAAACTTGTTTCCAAACACTAGAAATAAATTTATGAAAATCTTGAAAGATTAAAATACTTTTGAAGGAATGGAGTTAAAAGGAGAAATACTCATTTATAAAATTAGGAAATTTTCAAAAATAAAATTCTTTTCAAGCTTAAGCTTATCTCACTTTCAAGACATTGTTTACAAAACCATTGTTGAGACAACACCAAATTCATGCATATAGTTGAGTTATACATATATATACATATATTCAAGGGATTTTTCAACCATACAATATATCTATATTTTGTACAAAAGCCCTTGAGTGAAGTAAAGTTTGAAAACTCTAGTTTTGAAGTTTAAAAATTCGTATCAAATCTGTACGCTCTATTCCGAGACCTAAATAACTTCTTTTGATGAAATAACCTTAGAAATAGATAGATCTTTTCGAGTAGGTAGAAATCGGTATATAATATGCGAAATTCCGAGTTAAAATGAGCAAGTTATGGCCATTTTAAGTTGGATTTCCATTCCATACGATTTTACGAATTCTTTAAGATAGAAGTATAGAACTTGAATAGATCTTGGATGAAATACTCATGTTGGGTATTTCTTTTGTTTAGGTGTCGAGGATCACGATCTTGTCTTCCCCGAGGATTACTTCGACTCCTAGACGCTATGGACGAGTGAGTTTCCTTTACGCTTATGTATTCGCGCATGTGCTTGTAGAATAGAGCACTAGATGTAGGAAAAGATAAAATTGATATGCATGTGGGATATTATGGGAATTATGTATGTGATTCATTGTGTGCGATCAATGAACGATAAGTATATCGGAACCCGATTTGTGATTGATATAAATGTTTCCATGTATGTATTGTTATGTGTGCAAATATTGTTTGATCGCTTTAAATGATTTAATGCCATATTGAAATCCCCATATAATAAATTGTCATGCATATCACTTAGAATATCATTTCGAAGTTTTGCTACTACTCCTCAGCGTGGGACCGGAAAGGTAAGCTGCCTAGCTACATCTTGAGGGTTAGGACGTACGGGGAATACGGCCTCAAGGTGTAGCCGAGCCGGATCGATCGCTTTGGGCATGGAAGGCCCGGGGACTAGTAGTACGGTTCGTTGGAACCCCAAGACGCGCGCAAACTTGAGGAGGTTGTTCGGGACCCAGTTCAAAGCATTCCCTAACCACCGATGGAGGGGTAAATCCATCAAACATACGAAACCGGATAGTCGTATGTAATGTTTGATCATATGGTTGTTGCATTCATATGCTTGATTAATAAACTTGTTGATTGTTGTTATGAGTACTATTGCGTAAGGAATATCTCACTAAGCTAGTCATGCTTATACTCCTATAGACTTTTGATATTGCAGGATTATCTTTTGCACCCGAGACCACCTTGATTTCCCGGGTAGAATCCTTATTTTGAGAAGCTTTTGGAGGCAATCTATTTTGAAGTTATAGAGTAGATTTCTTCTAAAATCTTCTAGCTTTAGTTATGTTATATTTAGAACCATGTTATTATGAATTATCGGGGGAATGCCCCTTAGAAGCTGTAAGACTTTTATTTCAATGAAATATATTAAGTGTTATTTTGCATGTTCCGCTGCCAATGTCTTAAAATGCATTACTCCACCGGTCTCCCTTTGTTGTGAATGTACGCCTTGTACCGATATGGAAGCTTTCGAGTGACTGAGGTAGTCATTCTTAAGTTTTAATATTGCGTACGGCGGGCTGTCACGTTTAGGGGACCCGCTGGGGATGACAGTAGTCACGTCTCGGGACAATAATGATTTTGTGAAGATCTACTTGGCTGGTTATCTCGATGCTTAAAAGGTTAACCAGCCCATGGAGACCGATGGGTATGTTTATTGGGCCATGCGAGGTTTGCCTTATATGAAAGGCCATTCACGTTTTGGTTAAAGGTTCCATTGACCAAGTCTCAGAGAGAGATTATGATGTATTTCAAGCTGTTTCAAACTTAACTCCTTAATGCTTGGAGGTTTCTCATAGCCTTCGAGGCTCTATGCCAGATGCTAGGGGTGAGGCCTACCAAGCCTTATTCCATTACTACATTACTCACAAGCCTTCTTCGAGAGGGTGGTATTATTTTGTAAGCCTATCAAGAACTATGACCTTGGGGTGCTTGGATCCGATGACTTAGTAAAGGTCAAGAAAATCCATGAGTTCATGAGAGAATAAGGGTGTCACCTACTGAACGCCAATGTTGTGGTAGAGAATTATATGCGTGATCTTCCCATTGGTCACAAGTCCTTAAAGAGTGATATGGATAGTTATCTTCCCCTAATTCTTTTTAGGTCAAGTTGGGTAAGGGGTTGGCGAGCCTAAACACATTCATCCCATACACTTCCAAATCCTTGACCTACATAACAACCATAACAGATGGCAAGGCTATTACCTGTACCCAATATGCATCTTTAACATTCTAAGGGTTAATAAATGAACGGTCTTGGAGTAACTTGCAAAGGTTTGTTTTGGTGTGTAGTTACATGGTGGAAGAGCATATACAACTCCTAACAACTGTCTTTAACACATTATAGAGGGAAGTTTTGTATTTGAAATAGAGTGAATGCTCTTTTAGGGCATCACACATTGAATATTTGGGCTATATCATCTCTAAACATGCGATTATAATAGATCTCAGAGAATTGAAGCTAATATCAACGAATATAAGGCAATTACATTGCATTTTTGGTTTGGAGAGTTACTACTACCAGATTATTACAATATCTCTTGTGAATTTTCATGGACTACCGAAGCATGATGGATGCTGTTTCTATATTAGAATTCCATCAGAGAAAGACTACTTCTTTTGTGTTGAAATACATGGTGCTACAAAAGCTTGTGTGTCTACTCTCTATTCATAACAGTTGGTTCTAAGGGATCATAAAGAGGCTATCAGTTCCTTGAGTGGTAATGGCTTTGCAAAGTTAAGGACTATAGCAACTGCTGCTCACACAACTGATGAGCAAGAGAATAGCTTGTGATGAAATTGGGCACTTGATTAAAAACTATGAGAACCAGCTACAATTGCTCAGAGTAATGATGAAAGAATATGAAGAAAAGTTAGCTTTACTTATCAACTAGTTAAGGATAAGGACTTTGTTATTCAAAGAAGCAAAATTATGGCATTCTAAGCTTACAAAAGCAAGAGATCGTGCTATCATTTTAGAAACTATTATTGTTAGTGCTAAGGAAAAAGTTAGATCTATAGAGGTAGATGTTGAATTTATTAGAAAGGAAGCTAAAGAGAAATAAAGGAATGTTGTTAGGGACATACAGGAGCCTTCTCCTCATGCATATGTTTTAGAAACATATCTTCAGGGAGAAAAGATGAGTTCAAAGACAGAGTCATTCTCAAACACTATGGATACACATTCTTTAGCAAAACAGCCCGACTCTCTCAGGGATAATGAAGATAAAGCATGTCTTAGCATGTCTAAGCCATTAACATTACTGTTAAAGAAAAAATGGATAAAATGGATTTGTAATGTTGATATTGCTTTAGAAACACTCAAGAAGTCTTTCATAAGGTCCCTTGTACTTAAGCTACTACAATATTCTAAATTGTTTGTGATAGAGGTTGATGTAACCAAAGAGAAAATAGGTGTCGTCCTCATGTAAGATCAGTACCCAATTGCCTTCTCAAGTTTTGTAGATCTAATGATACTTTCTTGTACCTTCAATTTGTCTATTGATATTCTGAAGGAGATAACCACAAGTCTCCAATGGTAGGAGACATAGTAGACACTCACTGATTGTTGGTCCCGAAATGATAACAAAGAGGGGGGTGAATTGGTTATAAAACTTTGTTTTGAAAAATTTTATACAAATTTTCACACACTTGGTTATACTACTAAAATGGCCTTTGAACTTTATAAAATAAATGAATTTGATGAATAACTTCTTTAAAACAATAAACCAAAATAATCCTATATAAATAATCTCACGAATATGTAAACTCAAGTTTGAAAACTTTCTCCTCGGAACCTTCTGACCAACTCTCTGACTCAAGAACAATAAGAACAACACTCTTTGATTAACCTTCTGACCGACGAAAAAAATGCAATAAAACAAATTAAAATTGCACTAATTAAAGAGAGATGAGTAAGAGAGAAATGCAAAACGAATTATAGAGGTTCCGCCTTGAGCGTCAATCCTCTCTTCCAGCTCCAAGCCAGGGTCACCGGTAATCCACACCGGTTTTGTTCCACTAATCCAATCAATAAGAATAGTTACAAGAAATTCACAATTCACTCAGCTTGATTCTCTTAACAACCAATCTACTGAGCCTACTTGCAACTCACAATCACTTAAAAATGATTTCGCAAAATCTGAGGAAAAATAGTAAAGGTCCTCGACGGTTTTGGAACAATGCAAATGAACAACAATAAAAATTATGACAGTAATTTCGCTCTTGAATGTTTTTGAATTCTCGTTTTCTTGCTTTGTATTCTTCTTTCTGTTTTGAAGTTGTTCGTATATATTTGTTCTCCTCGACAATTGAAAACAATCTGCTGCCGTTCCAGATAAACTTCATTTCCTGATCTTTCGCAAAATTAAAGATTTGTTTCTTGATATTTCGAATACAAAATCTCTTCAAGTCTATCTTCACTTGTATTTGAATTTTGAACATCTGATAGGCTTCCTTGAGATTGAGATAACTTCAGATCTTTATAATCTTGCATAAAAATCTCAAACAAACAAATTCAAATATTCTTCTTGTTGATCACGTCTTGAATCTGTTCAAAGTATCACGTCTGGAACATTTATTTTTCGAATTTCCTGTCTCATAAATTTCGAAATCCAACTGATTTCTGACAAGCTCCTGAAATCTTGTATATGTATTATGATTCCTTTATTAAAAAAATTCGAACATCACTTGCATAATCTTATTCCAATTTAATTTTCAAATCACTTAGACTTTCTCAATTATTTTAGTTCGAAAATAATAATAATACCCTGTGGATTATGAACCAACTTTTGTGGAACAGATTAAATATATTTCCCAATATATTCAATCATTGGAGTTAGGTCTTCATCATATCAAATAACATGTTTTTCTTCATATCATACCTTCTGACATTCCTTCTGCTTTTCATCTGTTTACTTGTTCATAACTAACGTTCCTTATGCCGAAGCTTCTGACTATTCATTTTCCTTCTGCTAAACCTTTTGCTATTTGTTATAAATATTCAAATCCTCTTGAATAAACTTTCTGGATAACTTTCTGACAAAACATAACTTAAGATAATCGTTATTTCATTACTTTTGTTATCATCAAAATCTTTGATTGAGAGAAACCAACATTCTCCCCCTTTTTGATGATAACAAAACCCATATGTAAACAAAATAAATAAAAATTATGCATTCATACATATTCATCCAGAAACGCATTCAACCAGAAATTGTAACTTATAATCTGCAAAACATATAATCTGCAAAACATATTTAATTCAATCATAGATCCAGTTCAGTTCAAGTATAATTATTTTGTTTATCTTTCTCCCCCTTTTTGTTAGCATCAAAGAAACCATTATTAAATAAATAAACGCTCCCCTGAGAATATGCCAAAAACAAGCATTCATGCGATTGAAATAAAACGTGCAGAGTCTGAAAAATAAAAACATCAAAATACAGACATATTCAAGGAGTTCTGAAAACTAAAATGCAAATCAGTTTTTCTTTGATTGTCGAGTTATGACTGTCTTTCGGGCTTGTTGTTTTTTCCTTTGAGGGAAAGTCTTTTGGGGAGGAACAGGTGGTTGAGATTGAAGTTCAGGTGGCTGGTCAGGTTTTTGAGTTTGGTTCAAAGTGAGAATATCCTCAGCAACCTTATGAAGAGCTTCCAAATCTTCAGAGGGAGTTGACTCGAGATGTTCAGCAGAGGCAGCTTTGATTCCTTCATCAGGTGGAGCCTGCACACCTCTTCTGTCTGTTGATTCAAAGCTTCAGAGGGTGGAACTTGAGAAGACAGCTGTGGTTCACTGGTAGTGGGAGGAACAACTGGATCAGGATTCTCAGGAGGTAGATCATCCATAACAACCTCTGGATGTGTGTCCTGTTGTGGATCAAGATGCTGGGACTCGACCTTTTGCTGTGAATCAATAGTTTGAAGAATAGATTTTGTTAAACTGTTCTTCAAATGATTGATTTTCTTATCAATGATGCCTAGTAGTGCAGATTCGAGGCCTGATCTTGAAGTCTCTCCTGGAGGTGGAGGAACAACATCCTCTGAGTCACTCTCTGACTCACTTTCAACAATCCTAGTTTCTCTTTCCCTAATCTCAAACTTCCCACCAGTGCGAACACGATAGGATTTCTTTGTCTTGCCTTTCATCTTCTCTTTTCCAGTATTTTTAGAAGATAAATTTGCCTCTCTACCTTCTGCAATATCCTCTGCTTCACTCTCTGCCCCACTTTCTGGATCAAGAAGCACTTCTCCTTCAGCCAAAGCTTTTATCTTTTCCCATTCAAATATGAATTTACTAAACTTAGAATGTCTATACCATGCACCATCTTTGGAAAACCAAAGTTTTTCAGATACAAGAATCCCCATTTTCTTTAAATTTGTTTCTCCAAATTTCTTCAATCCAACAGTAGGTGTAAAATTTAGAGACAAAGTAACTTTCTTGTATTTGAAAAGCTTCATTAAAACATTCCATAAGGTCTTTTCCACGTGTTCTCCACATATGTTTTAGAATCATGGTGGGTATATCTAGTTCTAAGTTCTTTTTGATTACCAAAACAATTAAAGCCTCTTCGGTTGAAATGGGGGTGGTATACCCATTCTTTGGCAAAATACAGTCGACAACAGCTTTATGTAACAACCGAATAAGCAATTCAAAATCAGTGGAAAAAATATCCTTCTCCTTGAAACTGCCAACCCATCATTTAATTCTTGAAATATTTCATTCCTAGACAGAGTCAATAATTTCCTATCATCCTTCATATCCTTCATCTCAAAACAGTTTATAAGATCTTTCCTTGTGATCTTAACAACTTTTCCTCCAGCTCTAGATTTTAAAGAAAAATCATCTATCTGAGCCAAATGTTCATAAAATTCCTTTATCATCCTTTCATCTGCTACGTCAAGAACATGACACAGGTTCTTGCAACCAATCCTATTCAGCCAATGATTCCAATAAAAACCATTGTTCGAGAAAAACTTGAAATCGATATAAGAGCATTCTCGTACCTTTTTGGATAATCTGGAAGAAGATATCAAAGATTTCTTTCCTCTTTTCCGTTTGGCTGGGGTTTGCACTCGTTCTTCTTGAGATACCGTATGCTCTGAGTCATCTTCTGACTCAGGCATGGAGACATCAGATTGTCGTTCCTCAGCCTGTTGAGGATCCACATTTGTTTGTTTTCCAGTTTGTGATTCGTCGTTCTTTTCCTTTGAACGAGATTCTCGTAGAGTTTCATCTTTAGTTGTGGTTTCTACATGATTTTCTAAGATGGACTGTGTTTCTTCAATTTCTATTTCTCTGTAATCTTCTTAGATTTGAATCCCTTTGAAAGGAGATGTGAGGATTTTCTTGCCATTGTTTAGGGTTTCGATTTGGAGAGGGTTTGAGTATGTCAGAAAGAGAGAAAGAGAATTGTTTTTGAGAGGGAAAAAGAGGTGTGTTGTGGGATACGAAGAGTCTTAAAAAAATGCCGCCCATCATTAAATTATTCCCTTTTTGTTATTTTTTAAAAAAATCGTTTATATAAAAACCGTTTGTTATGTATTATTATTTTATAAATTAAATTTAAAAAGGAAAACACATTCCAACTTCATTTCTGAGAAATTCAAATCTTATTTTATCCAAAGGTTTTGTAAAAATATCAGCATATTGATTTTCAGTTGAGACAAATTCAATACATATGTTGCCATTTTGTACATGATCTCTAATAAAATGATGTCTAATTTCTATATGCTTAGATCTAGAATGATGCACAGGATTTTTTGTTAAATTGATTGCACTAGTATGATCACATTTTATTGAAATATTTTTATAATTTAAACCAAATCTTGTAATTGTTGTTTTATCCAAAGAATTTGTGCACAATAATTTCCAATTGAGACATATTCAGCTTCTGCTATAGATAAAGCAACTGAATTTTGTTTCTTGGAAGACCAAGAAATTAATTTATTTCCCAAAAATTGACAAGTTCCAGAAGTACTTTTTCTATCAATCTTACATCCTGCATAATCAGCATCTGAATATCCTATTAATTCAAAATTTTCATTTTTAGGATACCAAATTCCTAATTTTGCAGTACCAACAATATACTTAAAAATTCTCTTAACAGCTTTTAAATGAGTTTCAGTAGGACTACTTTGAAATCTTGCACAAATACACACAGAAAACAATATATCTGGCCTAGATGCAGTCAAATACAACAAAGAACCAATTAAGCTTCTATAAAGTTTTCATTGATTTTCTTACCTTTAGTATCAGCATCTAACCTTATAGATGAACTCATTGTGTAGCAGCTTCCTTTGAGTTCTCAAATCCAAACTTTTTCAGAATTTGTTTGATATATTTTTCTTGATGAATGAAGATTCCATCTTTTGTTTGCTTGATTTGTAATCCCAAAAAGAAATTTAATTCTCCCATCATGGACATTTCAAATTCAGCCTGCATAAGCTTTGCAAATTCTTGACAATATTTTTCATTAGTAGATCAAAAATTATGTCATCAACATATATTTGCACAACATTATATCATCATTGTAATATTTCAAAAT